>OX377618.1:142660270-142895442 GCA_947397865.1 Polietes domitor
TACATCGATGTTTTTGTCTCGACGAGGCCGATTTTTTTGTCTTTGAAGTCATTGAGCTCAAGCACCCCCTTCTGGTACTTACCCATCATTTCTCAGTTGCTACTACCCTAATGTACCACTCTAATAATCGAAAATTAAAGCTCGCATAAAATCATGAATCATGTTTGAGCTCAATGACTTCAAAGACAAAAAAATCGGACAAAAACATCGATGTATCACACTTTAAAATCCGTTTATAAATGCAGAAGTTATATAGAAAAATGTAAAAGCGCGACCCCTACGTTCGGCATAAAAAAATAAAAAAAAATTTTTTGAAACTACCTTTCAATAATACTTCATATTCGAAGGTGTACGGCGAACTTTTTTTTTTTTACTTGTAACCTGGTACGCTCTAGTGTACATCCCATTGAGGAGGCTAAATAAAGCTAATGAATTTTTCGAAATGTATACTTTTAGGATAAAAATGGAATGAAATTCGATATGTCTGATCCATTGACGGTGTAGAAGGTTGGAATTGAAAATGGGCGGAACCAGTTCGAAGGATATTTCGTCGGTGGTTTAAGCCGCCTGTGAGCTAAACGCTCCTGAAAACACCTCCAAAATTATATTTTCCCGTGGAGCGAGGCCGACTATATGATACCCTTCACTTTCTACCCAATTGGTGGAAGAAAGTGAAATCGAGAACGAGACTTTTGTTCGGGTACTATTCGTTAACCGATGAGAACTTCTTTCACAAAGTATGTTTCCAACAGAAATATAACGTGTTCTCTCAAATTAGATCAAAATCTGTAATGGTATGTGGCTGAAAGAAAAAAAGTTAATGCGGGAAGGACATTTGTATGACATTTCTAGATGAAACATGGTGTGTTTTGCCAAATTTACAGAACATCGGTGAAAATATATCTAAATCTGAACCGATTTGACCTGCTAGGGCAAATTTGAAGAAAATCGGTTAAAATATTTGGTCTCTAGAGCGGAAAAAGGCAAATAGAGAGTGCTATATATAAATCTGAACTGATCTGATCCACTTTTACCACAGATGTTTTTAGTTGAAATACAAGGTTTTGTGGCAAATTTGGAGACAATTGGTTAAAATATGTGATATCTAGAGTCGTAAAGTTAAAAGGAGAGCGAAATTTGTATGGGAACTATATCTAAATCTGAACCGATCTGGCCCATGTATGTTTCTAGTTGAATTATAGAGTACTGTGCCAAATGTGAAGCAAGAGCGGAACAAGTTTGAACGGGAGCGACATTTGTACGTGGGCTATATCAAAATCTGAACCGATTTACTTCAAATTAAATAGCGTTCGTCCTTGGCCGACAAAACTTAGATGTGTCAATTGTGCTCAAGATGGGACAATAATTGTGACCTGTACTTTGATTACAAGAATAGATGGACAGACACACGGACGGAAGGACATCGTTAAATCGGCTCAGAAAGTGATTACAAGCCGATCAGTTTAATAAACCATGGGTATATATCGTTTCCTTTTGGGTGTTACAAACAAATGCACAAAGACATAATAGACCATAGTGAAGCATGATTTTTAGGGGTGTTTTCAGGAAAGTTTATCTCACAGATGGCCTGTTTACTTGTTCTAAATAAGAAGGTCTCTAAGGTTGCTCCCCTTTTACACATTCTTATGGCAGATGGAACCCTATATTCACATATCAATATTGCATTATATTCCGAGTAGAAAATAGCTAACAATTTAATATTTCCTACAGGAACTATTCGAACTCAGCATCTAAGCAATTCAATCTAATGTGGAATGCCTCATATTCTCTACTATACTATATTTATAAGTTCATTTGTACCCACATTGAGAGTATTGCATAAAGCACAGTCAAGTAATAAAAGAATGTGTTGTTGTTGTTTTTTTTGTTTTGATTTTGTTGAGTTACGGCCTTTTTCCCCACACATTTCTTTATGGAATCCCTATAGGACTCGTATAATAACTCAAACAGCCGTAGTGTGATTTAATAAGGCAAGGACCAGTTTTGTGATGACTTTTTTGTTGACTATAAATCAAATTTGAACAACGAAGGACAAAGTAAATACATACATACGTATGTATGTTGATAAAAAAATGATGGTACTACAGTAGGGTACTTACAGTAAAAATCCATTGAAAGCTATGTGCTCGGTGAGTCGCCTTCTCCGATCGGTGATGCTATATTGCTGTCCGATGTCGATAGCGGCCGGCATATGCCCAGCTTTGTTAGGCCGAGCGGCATACCCTTGAGTATGGCGACGGCTTCGTCCAGGTCGAGACCCTGCAGACTGTGCTCGCCGACGCTGACGAGTCGATCGCCGGGGAATATGTCGTTGGTGGTCTCGGCGGAGCCACCTCTGATAAGACCTCGTATGACTATAACACTGCCATCTGGATCTAAGGGATCTTGATAGTCCAATATGGAGAAGCCGAAGCCCTGTTCGGTTTTTTCAATTTCAACTATGGTAACATCAGAACTCCATAGTGCTAGGCCCGATACGTTTTCTAATGATTTTGATCGTTGCTGATCCGTTAGAGTGGCAGTGCTAGAGGTATACAAAGAGCTCTCCGATTGAGCTTTGCTCATTAGATTCTGCAGGCTCTGATGGCCGCCGGGCAGAAGACTACGCGTTTCGAAGGCCTCCGGATTCTGAGATGTATTAATGATAGAGGGTGCGGTTGGACCGCGTACACACACCAATTTGACGTGTGAAGGCAGTTCTTTGAGTATTTTCACCACTTCGGTGTGCTTGAGGCCCTGCAGCCGGTACTCGTTCACCTGCAGCAGTTCGTCGCCGGGCTTCAGAATGCCCTGGCGCCCGACGGGCCCATCCTCCAGTATCGAGCGTATATAATGATGGGGACGTTTCTCAATGCCACACTCGACGTCCACGGTGCCCTCCAGACTAATGCCTAGACCTGAAAGTTTATTTATTTCGGCAACTATAATTTCACTGTCGGGAAACTCACTTTTCCAGGAGACTTTCAACGAATCCGCACTGGGACTGGAATGTTCTTGTTGCAAAGGAGACGCAGCCGATGACTTTCGCACCAGTTCGGCCGGTGACGGTAAACTTCCTCCCCGCGACTTTTTCTCGGCCAGTAAAACGCTGACGTTCTCTACGGTTGGTGTGCGTGAACCCAACAACCCGTTGAGTTGTTTGTCGCCTCGGCCCACATGATCGGGCGATAAGAGGGGGCCAGCTTTGCCATTGGCCAATTGTTTGGCATCTGGGCTAGTGGGTGTCTTTGAATCGCGGCTCACATTGTCCGCGGCACTCTGCTCACTCTTGTCCAGCATGTGCGACATTTGCGAGTCGACGGTTTCGCGCGACGGAAACTCACCATAGTCCATGATGAGGCAACCACCGCCATCCGTGGCTATCGAGTCGACATCCGACTTGGGCGGCAGCCACGACAAAGTGGCTATCGAGGGTGAGGGTGGCAGCGAAACCTGTGACTGTGTGTCCATGGCCGTTTTCAATTCCGTTAAGGCCACCTGCAGATGTTCATATTTACGACCGCGCAGGAAACGTTCCAGCGTCAGATGTACCTCGATGTCGGTGTTGCGCAAAATCTCCACAGCCTGATGATTTGTGCTGCCCGACAATGTTTTGCCATCGACGGCCACTATACGATCATTGATTTGAATCTGGCCACTCATTTCGGCGGCACTACCCTCGATAATGCTCTTGACAAATATCCCAGAGAGATCTTCCTCTTCGCAGACATAGCCGGCCACTGTGATGCCCAGGCCGTAGACATTCTTGCAGAGCTTGACTTGATAGGTTTCGGTTTCCGGTGAATCCATGTAATTGGAGGACGTTATGGAACAACAATCGTCGGGATCATTGAGGGATGAGGTGCCAGTTGTAGTTATACCAGCTATCACAGTCTCTATGTGGTCCATGTGCGTTGGTGGTGCTAGTGGTGGTGGTGATGAAATGTGTGTTAGAGTGGAACTAAGGCTAGATTTCATGGCTGCCGGCGGCGGCGGTGAAACTATGGAAAACGGTATTATATCCAAGTCTTTGGGGCACATGCGAGCGGCCGCCGATGAGGAATTTGTCAATTCTTTGGGTATCGGTGGTAGTGGCAGATCTGCTAATTCGGTATCGGGCGTGCTTGCATAATAGGCACTATCGCTGGCGCCGGCCGCTGTGACGCCCTCGAGCAACAAAGCACAGCTACCACTACCATCTGAACTCGCAATCGCTCCCGTGCCGGTAGCAGCAACCAGGGCAGCCGCCGCCAATGCCGCAGCGGCCGCCGCCTCCGAACTCGTGGGCAAACCGGGATTGTGAAATAGCTGCCTGGACAATTCTTCTGGGTCGGAGAGGAGCTTAGTTGGGATAATTGGGGCATGACTAGCTAAATGTTGAAAATCGGTGGCTGTGGACTCCACCGGTCTTGCGACAATCAAACGAACCTGAGCTCCGGTCTGACGAAGAACTGTGGCCACCTGTTCCGAGCTGAAACCGCGCAAGTTGACATCGCCGATTTGCAGCACATGATCGCCGCACTGCAGCCGGCCGTCCCGTTCGGCCACGCCGCCCGGCGTTAGAGCCTTGATGACGACGCCGGTGCTGCGGCCACCGACTAAAATGAAGCCCAGACCATTGCCATCGTTGTACAGATCGATAACCTCAACTTGGGACCATTCGGTGCTCAGGACCATATTGACATAGAGTGGTTCCGGCGGGCTGTCCTTCAGATGATAAGGTTGATGGTGGAGTTGGTGATAGCGCTGCTGTTGAGAGTTGTGATAATGATGTTGTTGCTGTTGCTGCTGATGTCGTTGTAGTTGTAGCTGATAATGTTTAGAGTGTGCCGGACATGTAGTAACATGACGTGTACAAACCGGGGCAGCTGTAGAGGGCGACGCTGTTGCTGTGGTCGTCAGCGATGATGATGTTGCTGTGACGGATGTTGTCAAAGTTTTTGTGGATTTCTGGGATTCGTTTAATACAAATTGGGGTCCCTGCTGCTGCTGCTCTTGTTGTTGTGGGTGGTGGTGATGTTGATGATGATGTTGTTGTTGTTGTTGCTCGTGTTCGTATTCTTGTTTGTTTTTTTGTTGATAAATTCTACGTCATATATCACCACATTCCCTGGTGGCGCTGGAATCATGAACAACTTCGGGTTCGTGTTTTGTAAATCTTTGATTTCCGCTTATTTTCAGTTGGTCGTGGTTTTCCAATTGATTGCTGCTCTCGCTGCTGCTTTTACCGCTGTTATTATTGTTGGTAACGTCAAAGTTTTTCAACGTGGTCGTCGTTGTTGTTGTGCACACGTCACTTACTTCAGTTACTTGTGCTGAGGCCCTTGTTGCTGTCCAATATTCAACAGACATAATAATTGTTTTGGATCTTGGAAGAATTGCTGCTCTTGCCGGTGTTTCAGTTTTTCGTTTTATTTGGGGGGGGGGGGGGTTGCGTTTCCGTTTCCTCCTCCTGCTCCTTCTCCTCTGTGTGTAACTAATGCTTTAATTTGCTACGCCCTTTTAACAACTTTTAACCGAGTGGCGAGTAAGGGACTAGGGTTGGTTGGTTGCCTTTCCTTTCTGACTTTGCCAAGACAACATTAACGACGACAGGTGGAGAAGCGTGTTTACCGGGTGGGAGTTGGAGGCCGGGAAAGATTTTGTTAGTTCGCAGCTGTGGGGGGGAGCACGTTTTATGATTTTTTTTCTTTCAACCAACTTTGTCGGAAATTTCGTCACATACATCAACTGTTTTAACCTTTCGCCGAGGCTTTTTGCATCCGAAAAAATACGAAATATATTAAAATATGCTCAAGTGTGCACGTACGTTGGTGGCATTTTGAATGGTGATGCCGGTGGTGGTGGCGGGGGAGGGGTTGAGTTGGTTCCTTGTAACAAGTTCATTACATTTGAAAAACATATTTCTAGGGAGGCAGCCAGCCGACAATCTTCTTAAGAAATCACGTTTGTTTGTGGCAGCATGAAGCAAACCGTCAAAGGACCGTAGAATATTTCGAATATGCTTTGGGTTCCGGTGCTGGTGCGGTTGCTGCTCTCGGGAAGTACGTCGTAGGCTGTGTCACCGATGTTGTTAATTTCAGCGCCGCCGTTTGGCGCTGATAACATATCCCTAAAACAGGCGTTCACTTACACTTTCACGGGCACGGGCACTGGCAATGGCTCAGGGACTGTGTTGTATTTTTCTCTTTATTTGTTGTTGTTGTTGTTTTTTTTGCTGTTCGTGCGCTTTTCGGCTAAGCTTATAAAAATGTTTCAACATTAATTAGTTTTGTGGTATGATGATGAAAGGTTGCCTGCCTGTGTTGTTTGTTTTTGTTTGTGTTCGTCTTTGCCACCGCCAAACAAAGGAGTGGTGTGTTCAACTGTCTGTCCTGGGAGGTTTTGTGTTTAAGGAGTTGAGTCCTCCTTCGCTGTGTTACAACATTAATGTGGAATTTGAAAATTCTTCACATATTAATGTGGCAAATTGTCAATGATGTCGTTAACAATATGCTTGACGATAATAATGCCAACGAATACGATGATGGAGTTAATAAGTATCTTGACAATTTGTTTTAATGATGTCAGCTTGCTTTTGATAATAATTTTTTCTTCTTTGTTTGAACGTCAACAAACTTGGGCAAATGCTTTATATTACATTTCAAAAAGTACAGGCAAGGGAAGGAGCCGTAAAGGGGGTGTGGCTTTCACGATTTAAATCCACACGATGTCTCGTTCACTTGCTGACATACATACACAAGTATGCATATGTTTGGTATTGACAAATTTGGTGTAGAACTTGCAGCAGATGGCAGCAGGCCATATCAAATTTGTAGTTCGGAGAAAGCTTCATGCTTCGGAGCATGAAGAACCGGGCAACGTTTAGCAATTTTAATAAATCGCAATTCCTGCTTAATTTTTCGCCGGCGAAAAGTCCTGGACAAGTTGACCAAGTGGCAGTGCAATAGCAGCTTATATATAAAACGCGATGGCTTTAAAAAAGCATTTAAGTCACGCACACGGACACACAGGCACACAAACGTATGTAGTTACGCGGTCGCTCACTTACTTATAAACGCAGGCACGCACCCATATATAATAGACGAACCAACGAACGAACATACGAACTTGCCAACGAAGGACCGACCGTACAACCGACCGACCGACCGTCGGAGCGAACGTTGTATTAAAGTACAACAACACAACAACCGTTATATGAGCATTCGTTTACCTTTGACCCCATATCACACAAAAGAAGACACGCACACGCCGAAAGTGAATTCCACCATGCAAAGGGTGTGTGTGTGTATGTGTAAACGATTCCTTTTTTTGGGGGGGTGGGCGATATGTTGGTGTGTGTGTGTGTGTCTTACGACTTCCGTTATATCCTTTTTCTCGTGGCTGCCCTTTAATTAGCACTTTCATTCACACAATTCAAACAAAATTTTCGGCCAGCCAAATATTGATTTAACAAATTTCATTCACTCACTCACAAGATTTATTTTGGCAATTTCACTTTACTTCAATTTTAATAAAATTTAAATTGCACTTCTTTTCTTCTTCACTGCTTGCTTGCCTTTTTTCCAGGCAACTTGCTTTACTTTAATTTCCTTTCACATTTCACACTTTTCTTTTTTTTTGGTACACTTTCTTGCTTATTTATTTCCTTTTTTGGCTGCACTTCGCGTTTGCTTTCGCTTCAACTCTTTAAAAATCGTCGTCGTCGTTGGCGGCGGCCTTTAAACAAAATGTTGTGCCCATTTTCAACAAACATCAATTACGCGCGCTTTAATTTAGTGTCGTAGGGCGCGCGGAGCGGGGGCGGGGGTTTGCTGAATTTCAATTCAATTTTCCTTTGCGCTATTGACGACGGAACACCCGCACGTTACGAAGTCTCTTAACCGTTTAAACCAGCACTGTGTGTTGGGCATCGTTGTTTTCCGTGCACTCAGTTCGTTGGAGTTGAGTGTAACGGTATTTACTATATATTTGTATTCAACGTTTGCGTTGCTTTTGTTTTGTGTATGTGTGTGTGTGTGTGCGTATGCATTCTCTCGTTCTCTTTTCCGTTCAGTTGACTCTGTTGCTTTTCGTCGTGTTGGTTCGTAGTGCGCCGAAGCGTTATGTGTCAAAATCATTAATTCGCAGCACATTCGAATGTGTTTTTAGTTTGTTTATTTACCTGTGAAGTTAGTTGCAGTTCCGTTTTCTATCCATTCGTTTGTAGTAAAAGCTAGCGCCGAGCTTTTCATAGTAAAAGCACGACAGGCACATGTCACATGATTGGATAAAATTAGATGGTCCTTTAGGAAAAAAGAAACAATAATCTGTCAGGATCTGTAAACAACAAACAAAAAATATCCTCAATTTATTGCTGGCAAAACACACACTAGGCGCGTTTTATAATAAATACGTACCACGTACGTCTGTCTGTTAACAAAGTAATATGAACGCTCTTTGTAGATGTCGTTAGCAAATTGTCACACTCGCATACAAACGACTGAGAATATCAGTACCCATCTTTTGGAAAACTTGTTTATTACTTTCGGAGTCTTTGTGTTTTTATACCCTCCACCTAAGGAACACCTTGAAGTATGTTATACCTAGTTTTGAAGGTAATTTCAATCACTTTTAAAATACTTTTTTGAAGGTAATTTCAATTACTTTCAACTTCAATTACTCTTTAGATGTGATGTGTTATGGCAGGGTTAGATTTTTTTAAGTTTTTTACAATTTTAATTCTTTTATTTTGTTTGAAATTTTGTTGAAATTTTAAAGTAGTCCTATTCTGTGTGAGTTTGAAAGCGGTGAAATGATGGCTTCATTTTTTTAAGATTTTTTTTCTATTTTTTTTACAAAATCAACCAGAATTACAGTAAAACATCATAAAAATTATACAATGTAAAATTCAAGAAAGAATAGGTTATGGAAAAAATTATTTTTTTGTAGTGTGACCAAAAATATATATTTTTCAATAACATATTTTTTCTTGGATTCTTCATTGTTTTACACTTTGTGGTTATGAACTAATGAAAAAATTATAATATTGAAGATTTTACACTGTAATTCTTGATTTTGTAAAAAAGTAATCGAAAAAAATCGTAAAAAATAGAAGCCATCATTTCACCACTTTCGCCTAAAAATAGACCTAAGCACACTACTTTAAAATGTCAACAAAATGGATTAGTAAAAATTTAAAAAATCTAGTCCTGCACTGTAATTCTGGTTGATTTTGTAAAAAAGTAATCGAAAAAAATCCTAAAAAATAGAAGCCATAATTTCATCACTTTCAAACTCACGCAGTCGCTTAAAAATAGACTACTTTACACTACTTTAAAATTTCAACAAAATGGATTTGTGTAATCATTTCGAAAATCAAAATAAAATAATTAAAATAAAAACATTAAAAAACACACCACATCGTTATTTTTAAAGTAATTGAAATTATCTTCAAAACAAGATATAAGACATTAAAATCGATGAAGTATTTCAGGAGTTACAGGTGTTTGAATAAACACACCTTTTGAAAAAAGTAGTATTTTTATATTGATAAATTTACTTAAGACCCTAAGTATGTTTGGACCAAATCCGTTTCACGATTTTTTAAGATGTTTGAGCGATGTCGGTAAGTCCGTTCGTCGCACAGTGGCGCCATTTGAGTTTTTTCGTTGCAAAATTCATATCTTATGAACCGAATAAGATAATTGAACAGTTTAAACAGCATATGATAGATAACTGTTCAGCCTATGAAATGAGAATGAAATGGAAAGGGTGCTACGCTCTGTAGGGGCCTAATTATGGGTTATCAAAGTTAAAATTAGTAGAAAAATCAATTTTATGGTAACTAAAAAAAATTATTTGTACATTTTTAGATTGTTTTTATTTTTTTCTTTAGGGTTTTATGTTTTAAATTATTACCCAACAAATTAAAAAAAATATATCTTTTTTAAATTTATTTATTTATTATTATTTATTTTTTTTATTTTTTTGTCCGGATGATCCATCGCAGCCCCATTTGCTGATCAATGTCAACTTCTCAGGAAGAATTTTCACCTCATTTTCAGGAAGACTCTCCAACAACCGTTTTGCTGTATGGCCCATGAGATCCTGCAGATTGGCTTTCGCAGAGACTTCCGTAAACTCCGTATGCAGTGGTCGTGAATTTATTTTGGCTTGCGTAATATGCTTGTATCCGGGTAAAACGTCAGTGCCGTGCCGCGTTAAAGATACTACGGACATCTTCTCATATTTCTCTTTGGAAAGTTCTAAGTCCATAAACAAGGCCAAGGCTTCTTCGGATCCATACTTTTTAATGTGTGCGTTTGTGGGCGTAGGAATGCTTTCCTTAATCCTTTTTAGTCGCTGTGGGCTTGCATCAGCAACAGATTTGGTTATCTGCGACCTAACTCTTTCACTATCCTTTGTAAATTTAATAGACAGCGCGTCCGATAATTGCTTCGTGGTCAAGTCATTGGTGGCATCGGCAAGTTTCCTCTTCCTTGTGAAAATTGAACACTCCTCAATACTTTTTTTGGCCTTCCTTTTGCTCCTCTGGTTGATGTGGTGGGTTTATCTACTGCAATATATCCAGGATGGTGTCTTCATTAATTCAGGCCCGTGCGCAGGATTTTCCCCTGGGGGGGGTTTTCATCTACACTCATAAAAAAGTTAACCCTATAATGAGTAAAAATTAACTAAAATTTAGGAAACCAAGTACATTTTTACAAATTTATAAGTAGAATTTTGCTGAAATTTTCCTAAATTGAAGTAAATCTTTCCTAAAACCAAGTAATTTTTTACTAAATTTAAGCAAAATTTTCCTAAAATTAAGTAAATTTTTACTAAATCTTAGTAAAATTTTGCTGAAACTTTCCTAAAACTAAGTAAATGTTTACTCAAATCAAGTAAATATTTACTTAAACTGAGGAGAATTTTGCTGATTTTTTCCTTAAAACAAGTATTATTTTACTTAACACTGGAAAATTTTACTTAATTCAAGGAAAAAAGTGAACTTAAAATAAGTACAATTTAACTAAAAAATCATACAAATGGTTTTGCTTCAGAGTATGCAAAACTGATACAAAAATGACAACAAAAGTTTAATGATACCTCTGCCATAAAGAGTTGAGCTATTACTCCATGATTGTTGAGAAGGCAAGATAGGCGCCTTCGCAGTGGTTGTTTAGAATAATTCATAAAGTAGTTAAGAAATAACAACTCGGCATAAATTTCAGTAAACATTTTAACTTCATTTTAGGAAAAAAACACATTTTGAAGTTAAAATTTCCTAAATGGAATTTTTTCCATACAAAACATTGGAAGTAAAAGATACCGTTGTTGTTGCATCTGTGATGAAACTAGGATACATCGGTTCAGATTTAGATACAGCTCCATAAAAATGTCCAATCGCAAATCTTACATCTTAGCGCTCTACAAGCATCAAGCAAATTATTTGCATTTATTAAGAATATTTTAGATTTCATTATGATATCATAGGGATTCTTATCTACACTTTTTTAAAATTACTAAACGATTTTGTTATTGAATTTCCAAACTTTTTTTGCAGTACACAATTAAAAGTTCAAAAGATATAGCTCTAGTCGAATGTCAAGACATTGTATCGGTTAAAAAAAATGAAGATTTTCCGAACAATTTGGTGTCCATTAGCGAAATTAGCACTACACAATCTTGAAATTGGCACAATTCGTTTAGTTTGTTTGTATTTGTCATAACCTTTGTCCAAAATTCAAGAAAGTGTCCACGATTTTTTATGTAAATTTCGTGTTTTCACGATTTTACTGCAAATTTACCATTTCAGGCGAGTTATTTTAAAAAGACCTTAAAAATTCTATATTTTATTGCTTCAGAAAGTCTAGACGGTTTAAAAAAGTATATGTTCGAAACCTCTCTGGGGGGGTTTGAACCCCCAAAACCCCCCCCCCTGCGCACGGCCCTGTTCATTAAGCCAGTCCTCGTATTTGGAGTTGAAGTTCTGAATGGTTCGATTAGATTTCACCCATTTTGCCTTAATATTTGCATATATCAGATAAAATTTATTTTTTATAATTTCGCTTCTCTCTCAATATTGTTCTTGACCATTTGTACCTGCTAATTTCAATGAGTAGTTTTTTTTTTCAAACTATTAGATCAAACTACTGTCAGTCAAAACATATAAGGGATGGACGCCATACAATTTCTGCAACCATGTCTTTTTAACCTTTTTTACCTCTAGAAGCCAAACGGGCACGTACGGGCAGCTAAAATTTTTGAATTATGTAAAGAAATAATCAATGAACAGGTTTTGCAAATATGGCAAATATAGAAAAATATAAATTTTTTTTATTTTTTATTTTATCAAAGTTGAAAAATAGTGAAAAACGGATAGTTTTTAAATAGTGATTTACCAGGAGAAACACAAAGCAAACAGTTAATTTTTTTATCATTATACATTTAATAAATACATCAATCAATACAAAGAAAAAATAAGGCGATTCGTTACCTATTTTTCGTGATATTACACCTGAAATCGCAACAAATTCACTAAAAGTGTGTGTTTTTCTGAAACCGAAAGTCGGTCAACTTTGAACGGCTATATCTTCTAAACTAAAAATGTGATATTATTAAGAGTGGCAGATTTGAAATCGTTGAAAAGTTTCCTATAACATGGGTTTATTCAAAACTTCGTCGGCGCTCATGAAATTTTGATTTTTGCAACCTCGTTTGCTCTACGGGCGCTACTGTGCGTCGGTCTGACTGGCTGACTGGTGTACACGATAACTCTCGAAAGGAGCTAAGGAATCAATTCAAACTCTGCACATGGTAATATTTTTCCCAAACTTAGTTTAAGTTCGAAGATGGGCAAAATTTGCCACACCCCTTCTGGTACCTCCCACACAAATCACCCTAGACTAGGTAAAATTAAATCTTTTATATCTTCTATGCGAATGCTCGGAATACTGTGAGATTTCACATTTGGTAATGCTTTTATAGACGTTACATTCGTGTGAAATATTAGCGATATTGCCATACCCCTTCCGGTACCTCCCACACAAAGTGGCATAAACTTTAGTTACAATGAAATCGATATAACATCCATACATTTCATCCAAATCATTTGTAATATGATATTTGAAAATGATTTTATAATCACTTTAAACATAAAAAATATTTACGCTTTAGCCACGCCCCTTCAAGTACCTCCCACACAATTGTCTGTAGCCTAGGTAAAATTAAATCCTTCACAATTTCTATACTGGTGCACGGAATCCACCTATTTTAAAATGTGGTATCTGGGACCATGTGCCACGAACCTTCTATCACATTCCACACAAATTATCCTAACCTATGTAAAATTTAATTTCTTATAACTTCCGCATATATGTTCTCTCAGAGTGAGGATATATATAAGTCGGTTTATTCGACTGAAGCTTACTTACTTGTTTCACTGTTAAATTACTCGTGAAAAAATTTTAACATTTTTTTCCAAAAATAATATACAAAATTTTTACGATTTTATCGCAGCTATCGAGGTCAAAAACCGTACCGCTTGACATGGAATGACTTATAATATGAGCGGTTATATTTATAAGTGACTATGAACAAAAACACAACTTTTCAGGAGAGTGAAAAAACAGATTTTCTCCTTAATTTTAAGAGTAATTATGAATCATTCTTCTATAGTTTAATCTAAAGAGGATTACTAATTGCTACGATTAAAAAGTTTTCGAAATTTCCTATTATTCGCGGTTTTATGGTTCATAGCCACTTTTGCACGTCTAAAATTGAGTACTATGAATTTGGAAATAAGCTCAAATATATAAATAATGCTCAAATATATAAATAAAACTTATTGTAAACTCGATAACGTTTTTATGAAATTTTGGCAATGTTGTATAGAAAACGCATTTTCTGCGATGTACACAGCGTATTTAAAGATTCCTGCTTCATCCGTTAGATTGGTACCCTTTTTAATCCCTTTTCCAATTTTTTTACAAAAATTGTATATTGCGGTAGGCCATGGCAAACAAAAAATACAAATTGGATATTTTTGGAAAATTTTCATTTTCGCGGCAAATATGACTAAAAAAATTTCACACATGACATTTTTGTTCTATGATTTTCTCGCGATCTAGCCAACGGATTTGACTAAATTTTTGTTTGTATATTAAGAATCAATGTCGCTTATAACATATATGTAGCCAGTCGCGAAAATCGTTGTAATTGTTGAAAAATCCAAAATTGCGGTTGCAATTGCTGATATTTAAACTTTCTCTGTTCATGATTCAGAAACTTTTCTGACACAAATATTAGGAATGAAGTCAGCGATCATATGCTATAAAAATATTTTGGTATTCTCAATATGATAAAATGTTACGCGGGTTTTTCTATAGATACTTTTCACAATTTTTGACTTTACAGCCACTTTATCCTATTTTAGCCTGATAACTAGGGAACCAAAATGCTATTAACCGCGTAATGATGGAATTTCATAGTACGATATGCCATAAAACTAGAAAAATATTTTAAACGAAATTGTTGTAGCGAATTACAACCTTCGGTTATATGTTGCTCCAATTTTTAACTATTTTATTTCTATTATTTTTATGTTCATAGCCACTTATGCAGTCACAAAATAACGTGTAATTTGATAGCCAAATCAGAAAAATTTGAAAAACAATTGCTTTAGGAAAACAATTTTTTCCCCAAATTTTTGTGACAGATGACATCCAAGTCTGAGAATATTTTGGCATCAAAAACTCATTTTCAAGAAAATGGTTCATAGCCACTTATGAATATAAGCCCTCGATATATATTCTGGGTCTGAAACGATTTAGCCATGCCCGCCTCTCTGTCGTCCGTAGGTTGAAAGCACCTGTAAATAACATTTTTAGAAGGTCAAATGGACGAAATAAAAACGGTACCAATGATACGATAACAGCTAGAAACATGAAAATTGGAATGTACATCGCTCTAATTGCGTACACACGTAAATTAGATGGATTTTTTAAAATTCGTACAATTGGAAAAGAGGGATAAAAATGGTACCAACCAAACTGCTGAAGTTTAAATCATGAAATTCAGTGTATACATTCGTCTGACTGGGGGAAATGATGCGAAAGGGGATAAAAATAGTACCAACCATACGGTTTCATTTGGAATAGGGAAATTCGGTGTGTGCATTGCTCAGACTGAGTAAATGCGAAAAATAAAGATATCTTTCGACATTCGGGAGCAAGCTAAAATCATGAAATTCGATGTTTACATTCGTCTGACTGCGTACTTCCCCAAATTCGTACTATTAAGGTCAAAATAACTAGTAAATCAAAAAAAATTTTTTTTTTCAAATCCATGCTTTATGCAAGCAGAATTCTATTGGGCCTAAAAATTATTTTTTAGTTATCTTTTGTAGAAGGAAAAATTACTGCAAAATTTCAGTTTTTTATCTGCCATAGAACGGCATATATTCGAAAATGGGTTTTAACTTCGTATGGGAGGTGCCACGCCCACATTTCCATTACCGCCCATTTTTGTCACAACTACGCACATTAATGCTAGATGCACTTACACAAAATTACAGTATTACAGTAGGTGTAATTTTGGTTTTAACTTCATATGGGAGGTGCCACGCCCACTTTTGCATTACCGCCCATTTTAGGCGCAACTACGCACATTGATGCTAGATGCACTTACACAAAATTGGAGCACTATACGTGTCATAGAACTGACACTATTCGATAATATGTTTTAACTTCGTATGGGAGGTGGTACGCCCACTATTCCAATACCGCCCATTTTTGGCAGAACTACGCACATTGATGGTAGATGCACTTACACAAAATTTCAGCACTCTAGGTGTCATAGAACTGACAATATTCAATAATAGGTTTTAACTTCGTATGGGAGGTGCCACGCCCACTTTTCCAATACCGCCCATTTTTGGCACAACTATGCGAATTGATGCTAGATGCACTTACACAAAATTTCAGCACTCTAGGTGTCATAGAACTGACAATATTCAATAATAGGTTTTAACTTCGTATGGGAGGTGCCACGCCCACTTTTCCAATACCGCCCCTTTTTGGCACAACTATGCGAATTGATGCTAGATGCACTTACACAAAATTTCAGCACTCTATGTGTCATAGAACTGACAATATTCAATAATAGGTTTTAACTTCGTATGGGAGATGCAACGCCCACTTTTCCAATACCGCCCATTTTTGGCACAACTATGCGAATTGATGCTAGATGCACTTACACAAAATTTCAGCACTCTAGGTGTCATAGAACTGACAATATTCAATAATAGGTTTTAACTTCGTATGGGAGGTGCCACGCCCACTTTTCCAATACCGCCCATTTTTGGCAGAACTACGCACATTGATGGTAGATGCACTTACACAAAATTTCAGCACTCTAGGTGTCATAGAACTGACAATATTCAATAATAGGTTTTAACTTCGTATGGGAGGTGCCACGCCCACTTTTCCAATACCGCCCCTTTTTGGCACAACTATGCGAATTGATGCTAGATGCACTTACACAAAATTTCAGCACTCTAGGTGTCATAGAACTGACTATATTCAATAATAGGTTTTAACTTCGTATGGGAGATGCCACGCCCACTTTTCCAATACCGCCCATTTTTGGCACAACTATGCGAATTGATGCTAGATGCACTTACACAAAATTTCAGCACTCTAGGTGTCATAGAACTAACAATATTCAATAATAGGTTTTAACTTCGTATGGGAGGTTCCACGCCCACTTTTCCAATACCGCCCATTTTTGGCACAACTATGCACATTGATGCTAGATGCACTTACACAAAATTACAGCACTCTAGGTGTCATAGAACTGACAATATTCGATAATAGGTTTTAACTTCGTATGGGAGGTGCCACGCCCACTTTTCCAATACCGCCCCTTTTTGGCACAACTATGCACATTGATGGTATATGCACTTACACAAAATTTCAGCATTCTAGGTGTCATAGAACTGACAATATTCAATAATAGGTTTTAACTTCGTATGGGAGGTGCCACGCCCCTTTGTCCAATTGGTCAAATTTTTCCATTTCCTTGTATTGTCATCGAAAATGATTAAGTGTGCAAAATTTGAGCAAAATTGGTTGAGAAAAAAGCTTTCAAAAATTGATTTCAAATTTTGTGGCACACAAACATATATAGAAAGTAACCTTATAAAGAGTGATTTTTTTGAGGTTAGAATTTTCATGCATTAGTATTTGACAGATCACGTGGGATTTCAGACATGGTGTCAAAGAGAAAGATGCTCAGTATGCTTTGACATTTCATCATGAATCGTCTTACAAACGAACAACGCTTGCAAGTTATTGAATTTTATTATCAAAATGCGTGCTCTGTTAAGAAAGTTCATTGCGCGCTTCCATTTTATGGTCAGTTTAATCGACCCACTGAAGCGGCTATTCGGGCTATTGTGACTAAATTTCGCACCAAATTTACATTGTTGGACATTAAACCACCAACACGCTTACGTAGAGTGCGAACTGAAGAAAATATCGCAGCTGTATCGGCCAGTGTTAATGATGACCACCAATTTTCGATTCGTCGCCGTTCGCACCAATTGGGTCTCTGTTACTCAAAAACGTGGAAATGCCAAAATTGGACTAAGCGGATGGACCACCTAAGACGCAGCCGCGGTCAACATTTAAATGAAATTATCTTCAAAAAGTAAATGTCATGGACCAATCTAACGTTTCAAATAAAGAACCGATGAGATTTTGCAAATTTTATGCGTTTTTTTGTAAAAAAAAGTTATCAAGCTCTTAAAAAATCACCCTATATAAAGCATGGAAAAATAGAATAAAACGGCTGTAGCTAGAAATATGAAATTATGTGCATTCCACTGTGGAATCAAAAAAATGTTTCTTTCAAATGACGACTGATAATAACCTAATATTTTTGCTGCCTCATATTCACCATTTCTTCGTTTCTGGGGGTGACCGGGTTGTAGAATATACTTGAAAATTAAAAGGTTTTTTCTAAATTCGTGCTTTTAAGGGGTAAATGGGGATAGAGGGATGAAAATAGTACCAACCAAACAGCTGCAGCTAGAATAATGATTTTCATACACTCCACGAGAGTATTATGTCTTTGTGCATTTGTTTGAACACCCAGGAAAGGAAGCGAGATAGACCCATTGTTAATTATACCGATCGACTTAGAATCACTTTTTGAATCGATTTACCAATGTCCGTCTGTCCGTCCGTCTTTCCGTCCATCCATCTATTGTTGTAATCAAAGTACAGGTCGCAATTATAGTCCCATCGTAACAAAAATTGGCAGGAGTTAGTTTTGCGGCCCAAGGACGAACCCTATTTAATTTAAAGGAAATTGGTTCAGATTTTGATATAGGCTACATACAGATGTCGCTCCCGATTTGACTTTTTCCGCTCTAGAAACCACATA
The DNA here is from genome assembly GCA_947397865.1 of Polietes domitor. Taxonomy (NCBI): domain Eukaryota; kingdom Metazoa; phylum Arthropoda; class Insecta; order Diptera; family Muscidae; genus Polietes; species Polietes domitor. Next base: position 142,678,703 of record OX377618.1, read on the forward strand.
TTTTACTCGATTTGCTTCAAATTTGGCACAGTACCTTATTATTAAACTGGAAATATCTATGGTAAAAGTTAGTCGGTTCAGATTTAGATATAGCTCCCATACAAATTTCGCTCCCAATTTGACTTTTTCCGCTCTAGAAGTCACATATTTTATCAAATTGTTTTCAAATTTAGCAAAACGTCTTATCTTATATCTGGGCCATATCGGTTCAGATTTATATATAGCTCCCATACAAATTTCGTTCTCCATTTAACTTTTTGCGCTCTAGAGATCACATATTTTAACCAATATTCTTCAAATTTGGCACAGTACCTTATAATTCAACTGGAAACAGCTGTGATAAAAGTTAGTCAGATCGGATCCGATTGAGATATAGCTCCTATACAAATTTCGCTCCCAATTTGACTTTTTCCGCGCTAGAAATCACATATTTTATCAGATTATTTTCAAATTTGGCATAACGTCTTATATTTAAAATAGGAACACCTGTTGTGAAAATAGGTTAAATCGTTTCAGATTTATATATAGCTCCCATTCAAATTTCGCTCCCGATTTGACTTTTTCTGCTCTAGAAACCACATATCTTAACAGATCTTCTTCAAATTTGTCAAAGTATCTTATTGCGCATAACACGTTATATTTGAACTGGAAGCACCTATTGTGTAAGTGGGCCACATCATTCCATGTTTGGATGTAGCCCCGATACAAATATACGTCTCGATTTGATAATTGAATTGTATTCGGGCAGAGAGTGAAGTGTATCATATAGTCGGCCCCGCCCGACTTTAGCCTTTCCCTTCTTGTTACTGTATATTTCCTTGATATTTGGTAAGTTCACTCTTTTTAAAGCGTTAACGCGCATCCTAAATTGATCCATAGGTGTTGAAATGGGGCAAAAAGGGATGAAAATGGTACCAGTGAAACAACAATATATACTAAATTGAAATTCGGTCTGTAAAATAAAATGATGATAAAATTGGTAACAATCAAACCGCTGAATCTAGAATAATCAAAATATATGTATATATATATATGTATATATATATATATATATATGTATATATATATATATATATATATGTATATATATATATGTATATTTTGCTCTGGTTGCGTAAACTCGAAATACAATGCGATCTTTCGATAATCGTACTTTTAGGGTCAAAATGGGTAAAAAAGGATGAAAGTGATGCCGACAAATTGCTGCAGCTAGAAGCAGAAAATTCTGATCTGCGTGTTCTGATTGTGTAGACGCGCAACATAAAAATGGTACCAATCAAAAGACTGTAGCTAAAATCTTGAAATTCTATTTATACATTTCTCTGACTTCGTAACATTTTCTAATTACACATTTAATTGGAAATTAATTACATATTTAATTAGTAAGAATGCGCGACTATAAATCTAACATTCCCTGATCGATACTCGTTTCGCCCAAAATTTAAAAAAAAACGACTTACAACTTTTTTAAACAATATGTGAATTTCTTTATCGAGAGAATATGAAAAATATTTTCAACAAACGGCTTTCGTTGAATTTCTTTATCACACCATTTTTATATCCTCCACCTACAGCATGGGGGTATACTAACTTTGTCATTCAGTTTGTAACACCTTGAAATATCGACCTGAGACCCAATAAAGTATATATATTCTTGCTCGTTATAAAATTCTATGATGATCTAACCATGACCGTCCGTCCGCTTATTGAAAGCACGCTAGCATCTAAACGAAAGGAGCTAGGACGTCCAATTTTTCCATAAATGCGTCTTATAGTCGTAGATCTGTTGGGTTTGAAAGTGGACGAAATCGGTGCAAAGGGAAAAATTTTTCCCTCACAAGGACTAAAAATACCCATACGCCAATTTTGCTTACTGACATAGCCAGCGAGCTGAAAATGAACTTCATCTCAAAGTGTGCGTTAAAGACGACTCACTACTTTGAAAGTAGGTTTTTAATATTTCCCAAATTTGTTCGAGCGTATAGCGTCCCAATTTGCAAATGTCAAACATAAAACTGAAAATAAAAACAAGTAAAAAGACGTTAAGTTCGGCCGGGCCGAATCTTATATACCCTCCACCACGGAGTGCATTTCACAGTATTACCAGCAGATTAAAGGATGTCGACTATACATAGAAGTACAGTACCATATTACGAAAATTGAGATATTTTTATGCACCTTACTATATTTGTTTACTATTTCAAACTGTAATGTATACTTATGCGCTCTGTGTAAGATCTACTACTATAAATAAATACAATGTTGTAATTGTGAAAGTGAACATGCCTAAATATTAGGCGATTGTCAGTCGCCATTAGAAAGAAGCATTTTCAGATACAGACAAAGTGATAAGCAAAGTATAAATTTTGAAGATATCCCCATTCGCCCCATTCTCCGCCCAAATGTACAAATTTCGAAAAAAAACCTTTTCGAGTATTCATAGTCAGAACGAATTTCATGACTTCTACTTCAGCGGTTTGGTAGGTCCCATTTTATCCCTCTTTTTAATTATATCCCTTAAAAGTACGAATTTCGAAAAATCCCTCTTTTTTACGTGTCTATGCAATTAGAGGGATGTACACACCGAATTTCATGATTCTAGCTGTTGTCATATCATTGGTACCATATTTTATCCCTTTTTGTCCCATTTCGCCCGCTAAAACTTTTATGAGGAATGTTCGCAACAAATTTTAACTGTATGAAAATCAGAAATTTAATTAATAAGCCAAGGCTACCAATATTTGTATACTATGTATATATAATGGATATAATACTTCAATTCATAAAGTAAATATAAGGGAGCAATTATAAATACCCTAAATATTGGGAGCTAGAGAGTGTATTTCAGCTACAATCGTTTTCCATCCTATTTTTATTTCAAAAGTATAAATTTTGAAAATACCTTATCTCTCACGTACGCAGTATAAGACAACTTCATGATTCAACAATTTTTTGTCGTAAAAGCAACAAAATAAAGTACGAATTTGGAAAAAATATTTTACGTGGCTATGCAGTCAGAGGAATGTAAACACCGAATTCCATGATTCTATCAGTGGCCATTTTGGTGGTACCATTTTTATCCCCTTTTTCCAATTTTGCCCCCTCAAGAGAGTAGTAATCTCTTTATTTTACGTATCTACACAATTAGAGGGATGTACACACTGAATTTCATCATTCTAGCTGTATTCGTTTAGTTGGTACTATTTTTATTCCCTGTAGCCATTGTATCCCTTGAAAGTACGAATTTGGAATACGTTTTATTTTTCGTGTCTACGCAGTCGGAGTAATGTATACTCCGAATTTCATAGTTCTAGCTGCTGTCATTTGATAGGTACTATTTTTATCCCCTTTTTCCATTTGAACCCCAAAAAGTACGAATTTTGGACATGTCTACGCAATCAGAGGAATTTATATATCGAATTTCATTATTCTAGGTGCAGCCGTTAGGTTGGTACTATTTTTATCCCTCTATCCCCATTTAACCCCTTAAAAGTACGAATTTAGAAAAAATACTTTTATATTATGTATCTACTCTATTAGAGGAATGTACACGCCAAATTTCGTGTTTCTATCTGTTGTCGTTTGATAGGTACCATTTTTATCCCCTTTTTGTCTCATTTCGCCCCCTATAAATAAAAATCACTCTATGGTGCCCTTTTATGCTATAGAGGGAATGCGCATTGCAAATATCAACTAAATACAAGCTAATATGTTCAAAAAACATGCTGAAATACTCTAAATATTAGGGGTATTTCAGTTCTTTCCCCCTGGGCCGATTTCGTCCACTTTCAATCCCAACCGATCTACAACCATAAGACACATTTAGGAAAAATTTGAATCTCATTTCGTTCGGCCGCTATCGTGCTTTCAACAGACAGACAGACGGACATGGCTATATCGTCTTAGAATTTTTCCACGACCCAGAATATATATACTTTATGGGGTCTCCGATGAATATTTCAAGGTGTTACAAACGGAATGACAAAGTGAATATACCCCCATCCTGGTGGTGGAGGGTATAAAAATGAATGTTATTCTACCTTTCCAAGTTAATGTAATCGGTAGTTCACATTTGAAATGTTAAATGGCCCACTCTATAGCTATAGCCCATCCTATAGCTTGGTACCAGTTTTATCTCTTTTATCCCAATTTGTCCCTAAATAATAATCCTACAATTTAATTTCAAACATGTGACTAATTTCTTATTTTTATACACTCCACGAGAGTATTATGTCTTTGTGCATTTGTTTGTAACACCAAAAATGAAACGAAATAGACCCATTGTTAATTATACCGCTCGACTTGGAATCACTTTTTGAGTCGATTTAGCAACGTCTATCTGTCTGTCCGTCCATCTATTCCTGTAATCACGATACAGGTCGCAATTGTAAACAGAACCAAATGAAACTTTGCACAACGATGTTTTTCGGGATAAGGACGAACGCTATTTAATTTGAAGAAAATCGGTTCAGATTTAGATATGCCCCCATACGAATTTCTCTCCCGATTTGACTCTTTTCACTCTAGATACCACATATTACAACAGATTTTCTTTAAAATTGGCAAAGCATCTTATATTTCACCTAGAAACACCTGTGGTAAAAATGTTTTAGATCGGTTCAGATTTATATATAGCTCCCATACAAATTTCGCTCCCGATTTGACTTTTCCGCTCTAGAAACCACATATTGTATCAGATTGTCTTCAGATTTGGTACAACATTTTATAATCCAACTAGAAACACCTATGCAGAAATTCGGTAAGATCGGTTCAGCTTTAGATACAAATATCCCACCCGATTTCACATTTTCCGCTCTAGAAACGACATATTGTACTCGATTTTCTTTAAATTTGGCACAACAGCTTATAATCCAAGTAAAAAACCTATTGTGAAAGTGGGTAAGATCGGTTCAGATTTAGATATAGCCCCAATACAAATGTTGCTCCCAAATGTTTAACCGATTTTGGCCAAACTATACATATTACATTTGACCTATTTCGTTCCAGGTTTCAATATACCCCCATACAAATGTCCTTTCCGATTTAACATTTTTTGTCAAACACATACATTTACAGGATACAAAAATCCTTCCCGTTTTTACTTTATTGCCGAATTGAATTGTATTCGGATAGAAAGTGGAGTGTATCATATAGTCGGCCTCGCCCGACTTTAGCCTTTCCTTACTTGTTTTTTTTTCTGTGTACATCCATTCTGGGCATCCACGACTAAATCGGTAAGAAGCAATAAACCTGAAGTGAAACTATAAACCCGAAATGACATTCTTTTATTTACTGGGAAATTATATTGCTTTTCTAAACTTGTGAGAAAAATAAATTGCAGTCGACTTACAGAAGGTCCCCACATGATTTTACGACTGCATTTGTTTGATAAGTTGTAAGGATTTGAGGAATAATGTAATGAGACCTTCACCATACATTATCCTATCTCCCATCCTGCATTAGATCATGTCATTAGGGCGAGCCGATTTTTTCCGCACGCTTTATTCTTTTTTCCAGCCATAATGCCCATGTATTATTTTAATATCGGTAGGCTTCTCTGTTAGCTGTCTTTCGATGGAATCATTAGAAGCTAGTTAGGAAGCATTCAAGAGTTTTCAACCTGAAAAAACCCGAAAGTGCTCACGCGTGGTTAACAACAATGTTAAAGATTTGAAGCCTAAATCAAGATAATAATAATAACAATAATGTTGGCCGAATAACTTGAAATTAGGTAATTTATGATTGTGCGTTTCGAAGTGGTAATAATCCCAAAAAAGTTGGAATATACAGAGCCACTTTGTGTACTTGATGGAAATTTGGAAATATGTTTTTGCAGCATCCTGAAATCTGAAGAGAGGTAGGACAGCGGGAGCTATTACTACGCTAGCAAACAGTCTAGTTCTTCCTTTTTATTGAACGCACAATCACAAGTGATCTTTTATCAAGCTCTTCGGCCAACATTCTGACATTCACTTCAAGGATAATTATGTTACTTTTGACATACATATTTCAATATAAACAAAAACAATTTCAAATGTTCAAATTCAAAACATTTTAGTTGTGGTACGTAATATTGAAACGACATAGATTTTCTCTCGTCCAAAGTATCGTCCATTATCACGTTTGAAAACAAAATTTTGAATTTGAACGTTTGAAATTGTTTTTGTTTGTTTGGAAATATGTCAGGAAAACTATTAAACGTATCGTCAAAACGTAAATTGCACAATGAGCGCCCTGGATTTTTGTCTGCTTCTTTTAGATTATTTGATTCAACTTAGATTTAGCTTTCTAAGACGATATCTACAGATTACTGAAATTTGAAAATAATAATGGATTTGGTAATATTATTTTGAAGATCATAATTCTTATCCTATTAATTAATTGTATCACCTTTAATTTAAAATCAATATCACTGATGTTGGTATGGTATTGTGTACATTTGTAGTCCCACTGTGCGAATCACAGTAACAGTACAAACAAGTAAGAAGGCGTTAAGTTCGGCCGGGCCGAATCTTATATACCCTCCACCACGGAGTGCATTCCATAGTATTACCAGCAGATTAAAGGAAGTCGACTTTACATAGAAGTACAGTACCATATTACGAAAATTGTGATATTTGTATGCACATTACTATATTTGTTTACTATTTCAAACTATAATGTATACTTATGCGCACTGTTTAAAATCGACTACTATATATAAATACAATGCTGTAATTGTGAAAGTGAACATGCCTAAATATTAGGCGATTGTCAGTCGCCATTAGAAAGAAGCATTTCCAGATACAGACAAAGTGATAAGAAAAGTATAAATTTTAAAGATATCCCCATTCGCCCCATTCTCCGCCCAGATGTACAAATTTCGAAAAAACCCTTTTTCGAGTCTTCATAGTCAGAATGTATACACCGAATTTCATGATTTTCAACTTCAGCGGTTTGGTAGGTTCCATTTTTATCCCTCTTTTTAATTATATCCCTTAAAAGACGAATTTCGAAAAATCCCTCTATTTTACGTGTCTATGCAATTAGAGGGATGTACACACCGAATTTCATGATTCTAGCTGTTGTCGTATCATTGGTACTATATTTTATCCCTTTTTGTCCCATTTCGCCCGCTAAAACTTTTATTTTCTTTGTGGTGCTTCCAAGCTACAAGAGGAATATCCGCAACAAATTTTAACTGTATGAAAATAAGAAATTTAATTAATAAACCAAGGCTACCAATATTTGTATACTATATATATAATGGATATAATACTTCAATTCATAAAGTAAATATAAGGGAGCAATCATAAATACCCTAAATATTGGGGGATAGAGAGTGTACTTTCAGCTACAGTCGTTTGGTTGGTTGTATTTCCATTCTATTTTAATTTCAAAAGTATAAATTTTGAAAATATCTTATCTCTCACGTACGCAGTATAAGACAGCTTCATGATTCTAGCATTTTTTTTTCGTAAAAGCAACAAAATAAAGTACGAACTTGGAAAAAAAATATTTTACGTGGCTATGCAGTCAGAGGAATGTATACACCGAATTCCATGATTCCATATCAGCGGCCATTTTGTTGGTACCATTTTCATCCCCTTTTTCCAATTTTGCCCCCTCAAGAGTACGACTGTGTTTATTTTACGTATCTACATAATTAGAGGGATGTACACACCGAATTTCATCATTCTAGCTGTATTCGTTTAGTTGGTACTATTTTTATCCCCTGTAGCCATTGCATCCCTTGAAAGTACGAATTTGGAAAAAACATTTTATTTTTCGTGTCTACGCAGTCAGAGGAATGTATACTCCGAATTTTATGATTTTAGCTGCGGTCATTTGGTAGGTACTATTTTTATCCCCTTTTTCCATTTGAACCCTAAAAAGTACGAATTTTGGAAAGTTCTTTTATTTTACGTGTCTACGCAATCAGAGGAATGTATATATCGAATTTCATTATTCTAGGGGCAGTCGTTAGGTTGGTACTATTTTCATCCCTCTATCCTCATTTAACCCCTTAAATGTACGATTTTAGAAAAAATACTTTTATATTATGTATCTACTCTATTAGAGGAATGTACACGCCAAATTTCGTGTTTCTATCTGTTGTCGTTTGATAGGTACCATTTTTATCCCTTTTTGTCCCATTTCGCCCCCTACAAATAAAAAAACTCTATGGTGCCCTTTTATGCTATAAAGGGAATGCGCTTTGCAAATATCAAGTAAATGCAAGCTAATATATTCAAAAAACAGGCTGAAATAATCTAAATATTAGGGGTATTTTCAGTCCTTGTAAGGGAAAAATTTTTCCCTCTGGGCCGATTTCGCCCACTTTCAATCCCAACCGATCTACAACCATAAGACACATTTAGGGAAATTTTGAACCTCCTAGCTCATTTCGTTCGGCCGCTATCGTGCTTTCAACAGACAGACGGACAGACGGACATGGCTATATCGTCTTAGAATTTTACCACGACCCAGAATATATATACTTTATGGGGTCTCCGATGAATATTTCAAGGTGTTACAAACGGAATGACAAAGTGAATATACCCCCATCCTGGAGGTGGAGGGTATAAAAAGGTAAGGGTAGGCTAACGGCGAGCGGAGCCGACTATATGACATCATCCACTTTCAATCCCATTACAAAGTTTTACTACCAAATCTGGTTAACTAAGAATGCCAGTAACCCAAATTTGACCCAAAAATATGAAACATGTGTGTTCTAGGCGGCAAGGAGTCCAATCGGGGACGACCCTTGTTCTATAAAGACATAGACAGGTGTGATCCACTTTCCCAATAGATGTTTTTAAGTTAAAAATAATGGTGCGTGACAAATCTGCCAAAGTCGGTTGTAATAAGTGTATCGCATAGTGATTAGAAGTAAAATTGTGAGAGACATTTGTATGAAGGCTATATCAAAACATGGGCCGATGTGATCCATTTTTACTACAGCTGTACCCAGGTGGGATATTATGGTGTGTGCTTCTAATATAAATAAGCTGTAATATGTGGTTTCTAGTGTTAAAAAGTAAATTGTGATCAAATTTGTATGGGAAATACATATATAACTCTGAACTATATAGTTTTTTATGCCAAAATGATAGGACAAATATTGAATAAATAAAATATTGAATACCTATAGAATTTTTATAAAAAATTATCCATAAAAATAAATAAAACCAGTAAGGAAAGGCTAAAGTCGGGCGGGGCCGACTCTATGATACACTCCACTTTCAATCCGAATACAATTCAATTCGGTGAAAAAGTGAAAACGGCAAGGTTTTTTGTATCCTGTAAATGTATGTGTTTGACAAAAAAGTTTATATCGGAAAGGACATTTGTATGAGGATATATTGAAACCTGGAACGAAATAGGTGAAATATAAAATGTACAGTTTGGCCAAAATAGGTTCAACTTATGGGAGTAACATTTGAATTTGGGCTATATTTAAATCTGAACCGATCTTACCCACTTTCACCATAGTTTTGTTTAGTTGGATTATAAGATGTTGTCCCAAATTTACAGAAAATCGGGTACAATATATGGTTTTTAGAGCGCAAAATTCAAATCGGGAACGACATTTGTATGGGGGCTATATCTAAATCTGAACCGATTTGACCTATTTTCACCATAGATGTTCTTAGTTTAAATATAAGATGTTTTGCCAAATCTGAAGACAATCTGATACAATATGTGGTTTCTAGAGCGGAAAAAGTCAAATCGGGAGCGAAATTTGTATGGGAGCTATATATAAATCTGAACCGATCTGACCGATATTCACCATGGGTGTTTCTAGTGGAAATATAAGATGTTTTACCAAATCTGAAGACAATCTGATACATTATGTGGTCTCTAGAGCGGAAAAAGTCAAATCGGGAGAGAAATTTGTATGGGAGCTATATATAAATCTGAACCGATCTAACACATTTTTACCACAGGTGTTTCTAGTTATAATATAAGATGTTTTGCCAATTTTAAAGAAAATCTGTTGTAATATGTGGTATCTAGAGTGAAAAGAGTCAAATCGGGAGTGAAATTCGTATGGGGGCTATATCTAAATCTGAACCGATTTTCTATTTAATTTCCGATTTTCAAATTAAATAGCGTTCGTCCTTATCCCGAAAAACATCGTTGTGCAAATTTTCATTTGGTTCTGTCTACAATTGCGACCTGTATCGTGATTACAAGAATAGATGGACGGACGAACGAACAGACAGACAGACAGACGGACATTGCTAAATCAACTCAGAAAGTGATTCTAAGACGATCGGTATAATTAACAATGGGTCTATCTCGTTTCCTTTTGGGTGTTACAAACAAATGCACAAAGACATAATACTCTCGTGGAGTGTATAACAAGTAAGTAAGTTTAAGTCGGTTAAACCGACTTACATATGGGCATTTACCAGTGGCCCGCGACATTCGCACTCCTTAAAATACTACAAGAAAGAAACTGAAAAAGTCGATCAGTCTTTTTAGGTTTCTAAAGAATTTAGAGAGTACCACATATTTAAAATATATCGTCAGGATTTAGTACAAATTAGCACAAAATTATAAACAATTTTACACGGAAACGGTCGCGACAAAAAAATATAAGTAAAGGGTGATTTTTTAAGAGCTTGATAACTTTTTTTTAAAAAAAACGCATAAAATTTGCAAAATCTCATCGGTTCTTTATTTGAAACGTTAGATTGGTCCATGACATTTACTTTTTGAAGATAATTTCATTTAAATGTTGACCGCGGCTGCGTCTTAGGTGGTCCATTCGGAAAGTCCAATTTTGGGCAACTTTTTCGAGCATTTCGGCCGGAATAGCCCGAATTTCTTCGGAAATGTTGTCTTCCAAAACTGGAATAGTTGCTGGCTTATTTCTGTAGACTTTAGACTTGACGTAGCCCCACAAAAAATAGTCTAAAGGCGTCAAATCGCATGATCTTGGTGGCCAACTTACCGGTCCATTTCTTGAGATGAATTGTTCTCCGAAGTTTTCCCTCAAAATGGCCATAGAATCGCGAGCTGTGTGGCATGTAGCGCCATCTTGTTGAAACCACATGTCAACCAAGTTCAGTTCTTCCATTTTGGGCAAGTTGGATATCATCTCACGGTAGCGCTCACCATTCACAGTTAAGTTACGATTCGCATCATCTTTGAAGAAGTACGGTCCAATGATGCCACCAGCCCATAAACCGCACCAAACTGTGACTTTTTCTGGATGCATTGGTAGCTCTTGCAATGCTTCTGGCTGATATTCACTCCAAAATCGACAATTCTGCCTATTTACGTACCCATTGAGCCAAAAATGAGCTTCGTCGCTGAACACAATTTCTTTCTTTCTGAACTTTCTTAACAGAGCACGCATTTTGATAATAAAATTCAATGATTTGCAAGCGTTGCTCGTTAGTAAGTCTATTCATGATGAAATGTCAAAGCATACTGAGCATATTTCTCTTTGACACCATGTCTGAAATCCCACGTGATCTGTCAAATACTAATGCATGAAAATCCTAACCTCAAAAAAATCACTCTTTACTTTTGAAGGTCTTATAGAAATATACAAAGTTCAGCGATTTTTTGAGAACTTTGTGTTTCCATATATACATGTAAATGAAGGTTCGTAGATTTATGAAATATGAGAAATACGCGACAAATATTTCCACCCGTAGTAAAAAATTAGTAATTTTCGTTATAACACTTCACCTCTTAATAACAAGTAAGGAAAGGCTAGAGTCGGACGGGGCCGACTATATGATACACTCCATTTTCTATCCGAATACAATTCAACTCGGTAAAAAAGTGAAAACGGGAAGAATTCTTGTATGTTTCCTAATCATAGGCTAATATTACCTGGTCCAATTTGTAAAATTGGAAATATTTATATATAAATATATAACTGTTGGAGTCGCTATGTTTTATGGCAAATTATTCGGCCGGTCTTAAAGATTATCTCCTCTGGGGTATATCCAAGGCCTTCTAGGCAGGCTAAAGTTTTCCTGCGTTGATGGCCAGGCTTAAATATTTTATCCTCCTTGGTATGTTACGGCAACGTAGAGCCGTTTACATTCGGCGGTATGTAAACGACTACGCAGAGACAAGATTTCATGTCTTGCTTAAGGATTTTATCTTCTGGGTATGTCCAAAACTACGCCGAAGGTCGGCAACGCAGCTTCCAAAAAATAACTATTCGTGTCAGAATTGATGAACTATCTGCCGGACATTTGATAGTTTTTACGCATGTCAACTCTGTGGTTAAAGTTACACACTTTTGTATATTTATGGTTTCCCATAATGAAAGACGCAACAAATAATGAAGCAGATTAATTTCCATTAACAAGTTGCTCGAAAATTATAATTCAGCTCAACGTTCAGACCCAACGTCATCACTCAGTTCAATTACGGCCATACAAGAAGTGTCACAACAGTCGTTTTCGCTAGCACGTGATACTGATGATGAACGTACACGGCGATTAAGGGCTGCGTTTGCTTCTGCCAACCCCCGCTCACAGCGATGTCGTCCTGGTTACCATAAAATCTAACATGTCAATAGAAAAAAACACATGTATGTACATAATAACTTTACATAATTTCCAATATTCTCGCCCGTTGTGAGAAGACCGGATGAAGTCCAACTGAAAGTAAAGTAAAGCCCCAATGAATATGTCCAATCTAATCGACTTCTGTAGCGAAGTGTGACAATTTAAAGGATAATGAAAAAGGTAACTAAGGCAACAACAACAACAGCGCGAGTAACAATAAACGTAGATATAGTGGAAGTGTGAGTACCCTACATGCTTCGCAAAAACACAACTTCCAATGACTGAAGTTGATGCAGTTGAAAGTGAATTGGACATTTATCCTTGTGAGATTGTTATATCGGCTATACAAAACTACTGATTATTTTTTCAAATTTCTGGTTTTATTGGAAATGTTGAACTTTGTCCTTTAATAATGGAACACAATATCATTGATATGACTACCACGACTGGCTCGGCAGTACCTCATCCGATCAACCCAATTTTTCAGAAGAGCTCAAAATTCACACCAAACAGTAACTCGTTGTGGATGCATTGGCTTCTCTATAGTCACGTATGGGTTCTCTGAACCCCACATGCGGCAATTTTGCTTAATGACATAGCCACCGAGATGGAAATGAGCTTCATGAAGACTGAACTGAAGGCCGATCTCGAAAAATTTCCACGCAAATTTCTTACAGTTTGCGTCCGTTTCCGTTTACGCTATCAGAGGAATGTATACACTGAATTTCATTATTCTAGGTGTAGCCGTTCGGTTGTTACCATTTTTATCCCTCTGTACCCATTGTATCCATTGAAGGTACGAATTTGGAAAAAACCTTTTATTTTACATGTCTACGTAGTCAAAGGAATGTATACTCCAAATTTCATGAATCTAGCTGCGGTCCTTTGGTTGGTACTATTTTTATCCCTTTTTTCCATATTGACCCGAAAAAGTACGAATTTCGAAAAATCAGTTAATATTCCGTGTCTACACATTCAGAGGAATGTATACTTCGAATTTCATGACTCTAGCTGCGGATTGGTACTCTTTTTATCCCCTTTTTTCATTTTAATACCAAAAAGTACAATTTTCGAAAAATCCGTTTATTTTACGTGTCTATGCAATCAGAGGAATGTATACACCGAATTTGATTATTCTAGTTTGGTTGGTACCATTTTTATCCCTCTATTCCCATTTTACCCATTAAAAGTACGAACTTAATTAGAGGAATGTACACACAGAATTTTGTGTTTCTAGCTGTTGTCGTTTAATATGTACCATTTTTATCACTTATCTGCCCCATTTCACCCCCTACAAATAAGAATAACTTTATGGTGCACGTTTTTGCTATAAGAGGAATGCGCATATCCAATATCAAGTAAGTGCAAGTATACATATTGAAAAAATATGCTTAAATAAGCTAAAATATTAAGGATTATTATGGGTATTTTTAGTCCTTGAGAGGACAAAAAAATTCCCTTTTCGCCGATTTCGCCCCGTTTCAATCCCAACCGATCTACGACTATAAGACGCATTTATGGAAAATTTGAACGTTCTAGCTCATTTCGTTTAGATGGTTTTCGTGGTTTCAACAGACGGGCATGGCTAGATCGTCTTAGAATTTTATCACGATCAAGAATATATATACTTTGTAGGGTCTCAGGTCGATATTTCAAGGTGTTACAAACGGAATGACAAAGTTAGTATACCCCCATCCTGGAGGTGGAGGGTATAATAAACATGAATGTTATCCTAACCTTCAAAGTCAAAGTAATCGATAGTTCAAATTTAATGTTTCAAATGGCCCATCCTATACATAACAAATTCAGCTTAATTCTTACATATTCTAATAGAGAACTCTAGAATAGTAAATGGCTAAACTTTTTACTAAAATGTCAATTTTCGTTGGAGGTACTCTCATTTGTACTCCATTTTGGAAGTATTCGCCCGATATACGCTCAATTAAAGGCAATTATGATTAAATGCTGCGAATGTTGCGTTTCACATTTTCAAATAGAAACAGTGGTTTAGAAACAGTCTCATATTTTTTTCAGAAAAAATATGGCTTGGAAAAACCCATAAAAAAATAAAAAATAGTTGTTTTTGAACTGGGATATTGTCCTGGCTCAAGACCATTTTGCTTCTATATTTAATAGAATGCAAATTTATTTACAAATGGCATGGTGACATTTATTACTTGGCTGCAGACTACCACGATCATGATTTCGAGATGGCATGTGTGCTTTATTACTTGGTGCGATTTTTTAAACGCAATTGTGATTCTCGTTCGTTTGTGAGAATCATCTCCTTATAGAGGCCGGGTTTGATGTTGAAAAGTCGCTGCGAAGCCACTTGAAAAGACTTTTGACATGGTCGAAATCATGATCGTGGTAGTCTGCAGCCAAGTAATAAATGTCACCATGCCATTTGTAAATAAATTTGCATTCTATTAAATATAGAAGCAAAATGGTCTTGAGCCAGGACAATATCCCAGTTCAAATCAAATATTGATTACAGACGAAAAAAAAATTCAAACGAAAAAACTAAAATAGTTGTTTTTTTAATAACTTGCATTCTAACGCACAAAACTATGTCTATAAGTAGAATATCTATGGATAAATGTAGAAGTTATGGTCCTCTTTGTAGACGTTAAACAATTAAAATAAGTAAAAACGGAACTAAGTTCGGCCGGGCCGAACTTTATTTACCCTCCACCATGGATTGCATGCCACAGAGGCTGTCGATTTTCGTAGAATTGCATTAAGATTACAGAAAAATTTCAATTTTTTAATATAACCAAACCAAACAAATAAAAATATTGAAAAAATAATTTTATATAAATAAGGGTGGTTAAATTGTAAGGGCCGATGTTGAATGTGAACCACGCCTAAACGTCAAGTTTTTTTTCTGCATTTCATTTGGCATTTCTCAATTTCAGACTAACTCAATTTGAACCATGGAAAGATACACAATCGAGCAACGCGTTAATGTTATTCAGACTTATTATGAAAATGGGCGTTCAAATCAAAATGCATATCGTGCACTCGTGATTTTATCGGTCAATTTAATAGTCCAAATGTGCGTAAAATCGGAAAAAACGTGCAAAAATTTGAGCAAACCGGGTCTTTAGGAGATGTGAAAATACCAATGCATGCTCGTACTGCAGAAAATATTGCTGCTGTTCGGGATAGTGTGGCCGAAGAGCCGTCCTTAACTCAACTCGTCGTCGTGCCGAACAATTGCACCTCTCACGCTCGTCGTTGGTGAACATTATGCATAAAGAATTGCATTTACACGCTTACACGGTACAATTAACTCAATAACTAAAGCCTCTTGACCTTCCAAACGTCGTCAATGGTCAGAATGGTGGCAAGAAATGGCAACAGTGGATGATCAATTTTCGAAGAAAATCATCTTCAGTGATGAGGCACATTTTCACCTCAGTGGAATCGTCAATAAGCAGAATTGCACCCACAAAGAGTGACTGTTTGGTGCGGTTTATGGGCTGGCGGCATCATCAGGCCGTATTTTTTTCCAAAATGAGACCGGTCAGGCAGTTACTGTGAATGGTCCGAATTGGAAGATATGGATGTGGACGATATGTGGTTTCAACAGGACGGTGCCACTTGCCCCACAGCTAACGAAACAATGGCTCTTTTGTGCGACAAATTCAATGGCCGTGTTATCTCACGTGATGGCGATGTCAATTGGCCGCCAAGATCATGTGATTTGTCGCCGTTGGACTTCTTTCTTTGGGGTTATTTGAAAGAAAGGTGTTCATCGATAAGCCAGCAAAAATTCAAGAGCTAAAGGATGAGATAATTCGAAACATTAACGGCATAGAACCTCAATTATGCCACAGCGTCATCGAAAATTTGGACCATCGGTTGGAGGTGTGCCATTTGGCCGATATTTTATTCCATACATAATTGAACCACACCAATATTATCATAGTAAAAAGAAATGACAATAATTTGCAAAATAATTTGTGTTTTATTCAAAATCAACATCGGTCCTTAAAATTTAACCAACCTTTACATACATATGCTGCGGTGCATTGGATAGAGCACACGACTACCATGAAAAGAATCCCATGTTCAAATCCCGGCCGAGGCATTACTGGAATGTCATTATTGCATCCCAGTAATTGCCCTAATTCGAGACATCCCCCACAAAAAACAGTATGAGAGAAACCGCATCTCTGCCTCCCTGAAAACTGAGCAGGATTTTTTCTGGGATGCTAAAATGGTGACTATAGATTCAGGGCGATTTCAAACTACTGCTTTTTCGAAAAATTTTTGATTTTGAAAGTCGCTGCGAAGCCACTTGAAAAGATTTTTGAGATGGTCGAAATCATGATCGTGGTAGCCTGCAGCCTAGT
The DNA here is from genome assembly GCA_947397865.1 of Polietes domitor. NCBI lineage: Eukaryota > Metazoa > Arthropoda > Insecta > Diptera > Muscidae > Polietes > Polietes domitor. The sequence continues at coordinate 142,695,588 of OX377618.1, forward strand.
AATAAATGTCACCATGCCATTTGTAAATAAATTTGCATTCCATTAAATACAGATGCAAAATGATCTTGAGCCAGGACAATATCCCAGTTCAAATCAAATAAAAAACAAGTAAGGAAAGGCTAAAGTCGGGCGGGGCCGACTCTATGATACACTCCACTTTCTATCCGAATACGGTGAAAATGTGTAAATGTAAATGTGTGTGTTTGACAAAAAATGTTAAATCGTAAAGGACATTTGTATGGGGGTATATTGAAATCTGGAACGAAATAGGTGAAATATAATATGTATAGTTTGGCCAAAATTGGTTAAACATTTGGGAACAACATTTGTATTTGCGCTATATCTAAATCTGAACCGATCTTAGCAACTTTCACCATAGGTTTTTTACTTGGATTATAAGCTGTCGTGCCAAATTTAAAGAAAATCGAGTACAATATGTGGTTTCTAAAGCGGCAAAAGTCAAATCGGGAGCTACATATGTTTGGGGGCTATATCTAAATCTGAACCGATCGTACCCAATTTTTGCATAGGTGTTTCTAGTTGAATTATAAGATGTTATGCCAAATTTAAAGAAAATTGGATACAATATGTGGTTTCTAAAGCGGCAAAAGTCAAATCGGGAGCGACATTTGTATGGGGGCTATATCTAAATCTGAACCGATCTTACCCAATTTTCGCATAGGTGTTTATAGTTGGATTATAAGATGTTGTGCCAAATTTAAAGATAATCGGGTACAATATGTGGTTTCTAGAGCGGAAAATGTCAAATCGGGAGCGACATTTGTATGAACCGATCTTACCCAATTTTTGCACAGGTGTTTCTAGTTGGATTATAAGATGTTGTGTCAATTTTAAAGAAAATCGGGTGCAATATGTCGTTTCTAGAGCGGAAAATGTCAAATCGGGAGCGACATTTGTATGGGAGCTATATCTAAATCTGAACCGATCTTACCCAATTTTTGCTTAGGTGTTTATAGTTGGATTATAAGATGTTGTGCCAAATTTAAAGAAAATCGAGTATAATATGTGGTTTCTAGAGCGGAAAATGTCAAATCGGGAGCGACATTTGTATGGGGACTATATCTAAATCTGAACCGATTTGTCTCAAATTAAATAGCGTTCGTCCTTGATCCACAAAACTTACTTGTGCCAATTTTTGTTAAGATCGGACTATAATTGCGACCTGTAGTTTGATTACAACAATAGATGGACAGACAGACAGACGGACAGACGGACAGACAGACGGACAGACGGACATTGCTAAATCGACTCAGAAAGTGATTCTAAGTCGATCGGTATACTTAACAATGGGTCTATCCCGCTTCCTTTTGGGTGTTACAAACAAATGCACAAAGCCATAATACTCTCGTGGAGTGTATAATTAAATTTTTATTAACGTTTTTGCCATCGCAGCTTGTTTATCCCAGCTTAAATTAAAACAGCCCTAATAATTTACAGCTTATATCGGATATACCCTTTGAACAACCATTTAAATTCAGTTCCACATTCCAAAAGATTCTGAATCTAGACACTTTATGTTAGTATCATGCCATACCGTTCACCTACTTTTGAAACAGTGTAAACTTTTTGTTGACAAATATTTAAAAAAAAAACTCTTCTTTGGTTTTCTTTATAAAGCATTGAGAATATGAATGCGGCAGTAGTACATGCTAAAGAAGTAGTTTGAAGTAAAAACTGTAACTTTGTAAATATTTTCAAATGGACTGAAACTCCGCATCATGCTAGGAATTTTATTATGTCATGGTATTGGCTGACTTCTACACTATCGGAATAATCAAACATAATTTCTGCGTCTAACTGCAGCTGTAAAAAATGTATGGTTAAATGTATCATAATTCATATTATTATGGCTAAATTTGATCAAAATGAACTAGTTTGGTTTTAGGTAAGCTTATAATGTAAATGTAAGTATCCTAAATATCGTAGATTCTGTATGTTATTAGCTCATGATTCAATTTCATTGATAACACTGTACAACAATTTCAAACTCTTTCCAAAATTACGGGTTTCTGACAATAAATTCTAAAAGAGGCGACTAAACAAAATATACGTATGTCGGCGTTTTGACAGATCACATCGGAATTTCATTTTATAGACGATTAAAGTTGCCCAACTCTGGCCTCTTCTTGCAGCATATCGGTGTATAAAACTATGCTTTCTTTACATCTGTTCAGCAACTTTGTAGATAATGATATGGCGAATATTTTTGTAGAATATATTAACCCTCTAACTACCCCTCATAATGGTATTTATACACTCCACGAGAGTATTATGGCTTTGTGCATTTGTTTGTAACTTCCAAAAGGAAGCGAGATAGACCCACTGTTAAGTATACCGATCGACTTAGAATCACTTTCTGAGTCGATTTAGCAATGTCCGTCTGTCCGTCTGTCTGTCCATCTATTGTTGTAAACAAACTACAGGTCGCAATTATAGTCCGATCTTAACAAAAATTGGCACGAGTAAGTTTTGTGGATCAAGGACGAACGCTATTTAATTTAAGGCAAATCGGTTCAGATTTATATATAGCCCCCTTACAAATGTCGCTCCTGATTTGACATTTTCCGCTCTAGAAACGACATATTGTACCCGATTTTCTTTAAATTTGACACAACATCTTACAATCCAACTAGAAACACCTATGCAGAAATTCGGTAAGATCGGTTCAGATTTAGATATAGCCCCCATACAAATGTCGCTCCTGATTTGACATTTTCCGCTCTAGAAACAACATATTGTACCCGATTTTCTTTAAATTTGGCACAACATCTTATAATCCAACTAGAAACACATATGCAGAAATTAGGTAAGGTAGGTTCAGATTTAGATATAGCCCCCTTACAAATGTCGCTCCCGATTTGACATTTTCCGCTCTAGAAACTACATATTGTACCCGATTTTCTTTAAATTTGGCACAACATCTTATAATCCAACTAGAAACACCTATGCAGAAAGTGGGTAAGACCGATTTAACATTTTTTGTCAAACACACACATTTACAGGATGCAAAAATCCTGCCCGTTTTCATTTTTTCACCGAATTAAATTGTATTCGGATAGAAAGTGCAGTGTAGCATAGAGTCGGCCCCGCCCGACTTTAGCTTTTCTTTACTTGTTTTTATTAAAACAAATTTATTTAAACAAATTGTAAAAAAACACCCCCAAAAAGGGCCATACATTTTTACTGTATATGTCAGAGCACACCAAAACCCAAAACTTAACAAAAACGCCAAAAATCAATCAAATTCAAGATTGTGCCCATTAAGGGTTAATTTAGTTATTGTTCAGTAGGGGTGGGGTAGTGCACGACTTTTGGATTTTGATATGCTAGAACCCTCTATTTTGTGTGGTTCGGAAATAAAATTCTATTGAAAGAAATTCCGATGTGATCTAAAAAAACGCCGAGACACATATATTTTTTTTTGATCTCCTCTTTCAGAATCCTTTGTCAGAACCCCGTAATTTGTTTTCGTGTTGTACTGTGTAATCTGATGTCCGTGTACCATACATTCGACTTTCATCACAGAGAAAATATATCATTCCGAAAGGTGGTAATCGTTGTTTACCTTACACCCGTTTGTCTGCTACAAACATTAGTACAAATGCATAATACATTTTAACGCAGAGTAGGGTGGTTGAAGGAAATGAATCAATCGCCAAGGAAACACAGCTGGTATCCACTGTTTAAGGACATATTGGCAGCACAGAGCGCAGAGCACAAAAAGTGAAAGAGCAGAGCACTCGTCTAAGGTCAATGGGGCCGGTGTATGTTTAGCTGGATTCAGTACTCAAATAAAGCCTAACAAAATAACAACAGAGAAAAACGACAAACCATTCGAAAAAAGGAAAGGAAATACATTGTTTTTCATATCGGAAATTTGAAATTTATTTATTGAAATATTGAAGGCAACACATGTGTTGCCATAGATTCCATAGATGATTTGTGAGGTAATGTCTCCGCTTGGGTGAACGTAAAAAAAATATGTTGAGTTGTAGCTTTGAAAAACTTTTCATATTTTTGTCTTCTTTATATTTTCCTATAGGGACTTTTACGCAATTGATTTATTGTCATTGTGCCCAGATTTTTGCGAATATAAAACAAATAAGAAAGTGTAAAACTTATTGGACCACGGAGAGCAACATGAGTGCCGATTCATACAATTCGGATGATGAACGCTATGACGATGACACATTTGAGCAGGAATCGGATACGGATGTACCCGAAGTGGCGGAAATCGAAAGTGAAATATCGGAGGTCAGTGACGAATACGATGATGATCGACTGCCGTCGGTTAAAATGAATACGGTAAGTCAGTGAACGAATAAGAATAAGTTGTTGTGAAATTCTTCAGTTCCAAATTTCCAAAGGAACAGAAAGGAACCTATTGTCTTGCCGCCATTACCCAAGACATAGTGTCCCCTTCGACAAATTTGTTTTGTAACAATGCTCAGCTGTGGTGAAATTAGCGATTTTTTTGTGCAGGGAAAATATTCAAAATGTTTTCATATTTTTTTTGTCGTTTTTTCAAATATGAATATTTTTCTAGGGAAATCAAAGAAAGTCTGAGAAATCCAAAACCTAAAATAGGGCGTCAAAGTTGATCCCATCAGCTTGTACATATGTAATGTAGCAAAGATGGTATTTGATTTAAAAATCTATGTTTTCCGTTTTCGTCTTAATCCATTTCACCTACTTGGCCAATACAAAAAATCGTTGCAGAAATAATTTCGTGACCATTTGGTAGAGTAAATATGTATGTGATTTCCATAAATAAGAATGTCCATTAAAGGGAAAATAAATTAATATGTCTGGTGCATTTGATCAGATTTAGGCGATTTTTTGGTGGAGAATTTATCAGTGGATTTTTTTTTGAGAGAGAAAAAATATGTGAGAAATATATGGACATTCTTATAAATGGTTTTCTACTTGGTACTGTGTATATTTATAAAAATTTCTTAAAAATTAAAACCATTCGACAAATAGTCGTTTAATCTTCAGACTGCATGGGATTCGGAGTCTAAGAAAGTTTCCAATTTTGGTAAAAGTTTGTTCCACAGATGTTAGCATACCTCGAGAACAATCTGTTCGATTAAAATTACATCGTAACTTCGCCCACATCTTCTAAACCAGGGCTGTTGACTCTGCGCTTTTTTTACGCTATAAACAATTAAAATTTATTCCCTGACCGAAAAAAAATATTTTGAGTAAGGAAAATATTTATAAATTAAAATATGCGTCCGATTTATAAAATTATAAAGCATTTGCTTTCTATTTTAAAATAAATCAAATAAATTGTATTTGAAATCATTTTATTTAAAAAATGTTAATATAAATATTTTCTTCACTTAAAATAAAGTAAGGGAAGGCGGGGCGCGTCGGCAATCTGATATCCTCCACTCTCTACCCAATTACAAAGTTTTTATTACCAGTCACAATCTATACATATTACGGGTGAGATTTTAGGAATTCCATTTGGATACGCCAGAAAACCCTATTTTCTGAGGTTCGGAAAAAATTCTTGAACCTAAAAATGGGGGTGATTTGGTGGGTGTAAGTCGGCGATAATAGGGTTTAAAGGTGAGGGAAAAGGGTTCAAAATAACAAAAAGCCCCAAAACTGCCTCAAAGTCACATCCAAAAGGGTTTAATTTAAGACCGATCTCCATCAACTTTTTAAAATTAATATAGCGCTAAAGCAATATTTTCTAATATCAAGTTCAAACTTGTCCTTGAAAGTAGTAGCTTTAAACTTCATTCCAGTTCAATTTTCCTCAAACCAAGTAAATATTTACTCAAGCTGAGGAAAATTTCAGTAAATTTTTCCACAAAACAAGAAAATGTTTAATTTTACTAAGTATTTTGTAAAATTAAGTAAATGTTTACTAAATAAACTTTTTACATAAGTAAACTTTTCCTAAAACTAAGTAAAACTAACGATAATTACTTCTTAGATAAATATTCAAGAATTTTCCAAATTATTTTGAGTGATTTTTATACCCTCACTCTACAGAGTAGGAGGGTATATATCATTTGGGACAGAAAAAAATGTAACGCATTGAAGGAGTGACTTAAGACCCTAAGTATGTGTGGACCAAATCCGTTTCACGACTTTTTAAGGAGTTTGAGCTATGTCCGTCCGTCCGTCCGTCTGTCTGGCTGGCTGGCTGGTGTACATGATTCAAACTTTGCGCATGGTAATATTTTTTCCAAACTTAATTTAAGTTCGAAGATTGGCGAAATTGCCACTCCCCTTCTAGTACCTCTCACACAAATAATCCATATTTCAATGTTAAATTAAAACCATATAACTTCCACGCGGATATTCGGAATCAGCTTTATTTTGGTATTTGCTAATATTTTTATAAGCTCTTTAAGTATACACAATATGACGGGTTTTGCCACGCCCCTTCCTGTACCTCCCACACAAAGCACGCAAAACTACGCAAAATTAAAGCTGTTATAACTTCCATACTGATAATCGGAATACTGTGAAATGTTATATTTATTAATGCTTTTAGAGAGGTTACATTCGTGTGGAATATGGGCGATATTGCCACACCCCTTCTGGTACCTCCCACAGAAAGTGGCATAAACTTTGGTTACAATAAAACCGACATAACATGCATACGGGTAGTCAAAATCATTTGCAATTTGATATTTAAAATGTTTCTATAATCACTTTAAATCTAAAAAATATTTACGCTTTAGCCATGCCCCTTCTAGTACCTCCCACACAAATGTCTCTATCCTAGGTAATATTAAATCCTTCATAACTTCTATACTGATGCATGGGATCCACAGTGACTTGATATTTGATCTTGATTTTACAATTGTTTTATAAATGTGGAAGGTGGGACCATGTGACACAAACCTCCTAGTACTTTCCACACAAACTATCCTGCCCTACGTTAAATTTAATTCCTTAAAACTTCCGTATGTTCTCTGAGAGTGAGGGTATATAAAAGTCGTTTTAACCGACTGAAGCTTACTTAATTGTTTATATATTATTATTATTATATTTTTAGTACTTATATGTATGAAGAACTCGCCATAAATTTCAGTAAACACATTAACTTAATTTTAAGAAAAAATCACATTTTTAATTAAAATTTCCTAAATGGAATTTTTTCCATACAAAAAATTTCTTAACATTTTTCCTACTTAAAACCTTAGAAATTTTCTTTCATACAAGTATGAATTTACTCAATTGTAAGATTTTTTTACTAGATTCAAAGAAATGATTTCAAGTTAATTTACTACCTTATTTCTAGTAAATGAAATATTTGCTAAATTTTTAAAGTAAGGAAACTTTACTCATACTTAGTTAATTTTCCTACTTTTAAGAAATTTTGCACTAAAGTGGTGTAAAATTGTTGAACTAAATTGGAGTAAGGATTTTACTCCGATTTAGGAATGCTATTTTTCTGAGTGTAGAGCGGTGGGTGCAAATTTTATAAAATATTGCTTTTGTATGGAAGCTTTTCCCCTTAAGGAATGGTGATAAGGGAATCTACTGCGGGACAGTTTTGGGCCTTTCTTTCATAAAAAAAATATAAAAAACAAATGTGTGGGACCATTTTAAAGGTTGCAGATAAAGGGTAGTTATGTTCTTGCAAAATATTGGGGGTTGGTCATACATTTGACGCCTCTAGGAGCCTCCTAGAGGCGTCCAGTTAGAGCGGTGGCAGCAGAGTTTATAAAAATTTAGTTTTTGTATGGGAGCGCCACTAAAGGATGTATGTTTGGCAATAATGTTGAGGAGAGAAAATTAATAGGGCCAGTCCTACATGTATTTTTTTTAATTTTACTATTAAGGGAAAACGTACCAAAAAGGGATAAAAATGGTACCAACCAAAGTATTGCAGCTAGAATCCTGAAATTCAGCGTGCAAATTCCTCTGACCACGTAGAAGCGCGACATAAATGAATTTTGAGAAGCGTTACAAAATTGTATTAAAAATATATAGGATGATTAGTATCCTATCTTCAACCATAATATCCACTTCAACAATTTTTCCAAATATAGTCTTCTAACCGATTTTGCTCTCCTTAACAGGGTCCCATAAGGCGAACTTTGAACTATACAAAAAATATCATAACCGCTCCCACCAACACGGACTCCGTGCCATTTGACAGCTCATCCGACGAGGAAGACGATGTGATTGTCGGCCAAACGTTGGCGGAAATAAATACACCGTCCATGCATTTTGAGGAGGGACAAAATTCACCGCCGATGCGGCGAGAGATTCGGCCGGTGAGATATGAGAGCATTCATCGTTTGAAAAGTCTGGATGAGGATGAAAGTGGGAGTTCTGTTAGTGAAGAAGAAGAAGAAGATAGTGATGATGAAAAAGAATTTCAGAGAATACGGGAAATGGAGGAACGTTATTTGTTACAAAATTCAGCCAAAACAAAGAGACCCTCTATCGATACGTTTCCAATAAAACAGGTGCAAGATGAACAATTGGCAGCGGAATCTTCTGATGAACAGGAAACGGAAGCAAAAAGACCCGAAGGAGATGTGGAAACTTTCGATGAACAGATAATGGAAGCAAAACGTCCGACTGGAGATGCTAATATGGAACCTGAGCCAGTACAAAATGATACAACCGAACCTGAAATTGATCCCATACCCGAACTTATCGAAAGGGTAATGGAAAGCTTCACACCTAAACCTCAAGTACCAGCGCAGATTCAAAAGGATTTTATGGAAATTGTGCAAAACTCCTTGGCCAGTTTGCAAACGGATAACGAATCCGCGAATGAACGAACGCCCGATACCTTAATAACAAGCGATATTCCTCCGGACGATTCCATAAGGATGACCTTTAACTTTGAACCCAATAATATACTAAATCCCGAAAATATAGCCATGGCCTTTTTCGATGCCATAAATGCAACCAATGCAACCTTTGCCAATAACAATCCAATGACTCAAACCTTGCCCCGCAAGGGGACTCATGAGGAAGAATACGAAAATACCCAGGATTCTGCACAAACACACAACAATAACATTGATTCGAATAAACGGGAATCGATTGGCGTGGATGCTGAACATGGCGATAAAGAAGAGGAGTTGGAGCATGAGGACAATGCTGGTCCTTCGCCGTTGCCAGATGATTATGGTTATGACGACGAGGGCGAGGAGGACTACGAGAGCTACTACAATACACAATTCGAATATCGTATAACCAGCAAAACACCCAGTTGTTTCAATTCCGAGGATTATGTTTTCCATGCTAATTTCATAAGGCCAACACCATCAACCGAAAAATTAAGGTAATCACTAAAAGAAATCATAAAATATATTCAGAGGTATATATTACTGCTATGTGGAGCATAGGGCAGTAACAATAGAATTCCAATGATTTTTATTTAATCCAAGATATTTTAAATTCACTTAAGCTTAGAATTGTTGTAGCGGTTTCGGCCTCAATTTGCCGTTTCCCTTTATGTGAAGGACGTCGACAGCTTGTATTCGGGTTCCTGCCTATGGCCTATCTTACAATATAATTAATTGGTACACTCAAAGAAATTTGTCAGTAAAAGAAAGAAAGAAAAGTCTGCTGTGTAAGAGTAGATTTTCTACTGAAAAAGAGATAGCAAATTTGTATCTGCTAAAAAGCATACAGATGTTTGCTATTTTTAGCAATAAAGAAAATTGAAACATATGTACAGAACAGTATGGCCAGTTAACAATTTTTGGACTAAATGTGTTTATAAGAGAATTTATTACCACTGAAATATATTTTGATTGTCTTTTTAATGATACGCATATTGCCCCAAGCTAATATAAAACGAAATTGTAGCTAAAATCTTCGCCGTCAATCTGTGGGCTAATCACGGCATTCGAAAGCGAGAAGTTACGATCGAAATCAATTTTTATTTTTTGTGAAAGAAGTATAAATATCCAACAAAAACATATAGAATGTTGAGATAAGGTTTATGGAACTAATCTCGTTAGAGTTTGAATATTTTTTGTTGAAGTTTATGTCCTTTTTGCAAGAAAATAGAGTGCATTTCGATCGTAACTTTCTCGCTTTCAAATGCCGTGATTTGACCCCTGAAAGGCTTTTAAATTATAAAAGCTTGTTTTTTTATCTATTTTTATAATTTAATTAACAGCAGCTATTTTTAGCAGACTGCAAACACTTTAGCAGTTTCAATGGTGATGAAGATTGCTGAAAAGCTGCTGTTATGGCAAGAAAACTGCTGTAATAGCAGAAAATTGCCTGCTGATAATCGCTGCTGTTAATAACAGACTTTTTTCTTTAAGTGTAGGCTTCCTAATAGAGTGTCCATATTTCATCTTTCTGATTTCATGTTTGCTGTTTCGTTATTGACCATAAACGGTTCTTTGTGACCATCCTTGGTCAGTATATACGTAGGATTTTTCGTAGACATTTATTCATGGATGCTTGCATTTATTGGAAGTCATTATACCCTCACTCTACAGAGTAGGATTGGGTTTTGGGACAAACAAAAAGTGTAACGCATTGAAGGAGTGACTTAAGACCCTAAGCATGTTTGAACCAAATCCGTTTCATGACTTTTTGAGCTATTTGGGCTATGTCCGTCTGTTTGGCTGGTGTACACGATAACTCTCGAAAGGAGTTTAGATAATATTTTTCCCAAACATAGTTTAAGTTCGAAGATGGGCGAAATTACCACACAAATGTCCCATATTCTTATGTTAAAGTAAAACCAATGTAACTTCCACACGGATATTCAGAATCAGCCACATTTTGGTATTTATTAAAGTTTTTATAATCTTTTAAGTGTACAAAATATGGCGGGTTTTGCCAGACCCCTCTAGTGCCTCCCACACAAATCTCCCTAACCCACGTAAAAGTAAAGCTCTAATAACTACTATACGAATGATCATAATACTCTAAAATTTGATATTTGACCACCCACTATGGGCGATATTATGGCTGTTTTTCTTTAAGACTAGATAACTAAGCTGCGATAACAAAAATCTAAATAAAATATTAAAATTTCACTCAAAATGAAAAAAATATTTTATAAAACTGTCGCCAAAAGCAATATCAATGTGTATATGAAAACAAATTTTGAAAAAATAATTTTGTGTTAAAATTTTTTGACTTAGTCTGGATAATTATCCAGTGTAAGTCAAAATGATGGATATCGAGGCTAAGTCCAATAAAGTCGACACAAAATATTTTTTTTTGAAAATTTCTTTTGATACATATATTTATATTGTAGTTGGCGACAATGTGAAAAAATAATTTTTTATTTTGAACGAAAATAAAAAATTATTATTATCCCGGCTTAAAGAAAAACAGCCCTATTGTCACACCCCTTCTGGTACCTCCCACACAAATTGGCACAAGCTATGGTTAAAATAAAACTGACATGAAAGTATGAACGATAATACGGATAGTCAAAATCAGTTGCAATTTTATATTTGAAAATGTTTTTTATAATCACATTAAACCAATAAAATATTTATACTTTTGCCACACCCCTTCTAGTACCTCCCACACAACTGTCCCTACCCGTATGTAAATTTAAATCCTTTATAACTTCTATACCGGTATCTAAAATACATTTCTGTCATAAATAATTCTGCCCTAAATAATATAAGAGTTTTTAAAAATGCTTGGAATTTTGATTCTGAAAGTGAGGGTATACGTAAGTCGGTTTAACCGACTGAAACTTACTTACTTGTTTTAAATTAAATTAATTATTTTATTTTATTAATAAGACCACGCCCACTTATAGAGCGATATTATAAAAATTATCTTTCTCGTTCACACCTAATTTTACGGACATTTGCTTGGTACCAGTTTGAAGCGAATTTCATGATTATATCTGCAGTGGTTTGATTGCTACAATTTGTATCTCTTTTCGCCCGATTTCTCTAAAAGTAGAAATTTCAAAAAAATCTTTATATTGGGCATCTACACAATCAGAGAAATGTACACACCGAATTTTATGAATCTAGCTACAACCATTTGCTCGGTACCATTTTTATCCATTTTTGTACATTCTGATACTAAAAGTCCGAATATCGAAAGATCGCTTTATTTTTCGAGTCTACGCAACCAGATCTATTCTATTTGCATCCGTTTGATTGATTGGTACCTCTTTTATCCCCATTATCCCGCTTTCCCTTAAAAGTAAATTTTTTGAAAATGCAGTAGTCTTTATTGCCCTGCATTTACTGAGGCAGTCCATTCTCTGTGCAATCTTTAACATTATCATACCCAAGTGGAAGTAAATCCAAATGACGAAATTTTGATATAAAAAACGGAAAACGACTTAGACGGCTTGATCTAGTGACGAAATATTTTGCAAATCATAATTAAACAAGCCAAACTTATTATTCTATTATATATATAAATATATATTATATATATATATATATATTATATATAAATATATATTATTCTATTTATATATATAAACATAAATCTGTCTTTGTTTGTTTGTTCTTTATAGCAGCCAAAAGTATTGGGCCGATCCTCTTGAAATTTTCACAGTATGTTCATGCTGAACCGGAGGTGAAAATAGGCTATATAATTTTTTGATATTTTCAGTGGGCGTGGCACCTCCCACACAAATTGGGGATTTATTCGCAATTTATAAATTAGCACATTCGGAGTACTGTTGCAGCTAGAGTCTTGAATTTTTGTGAAAGTTCACTAATTGTTAGTCTACACAGTTGTGGCAAAATTGGCCGGTATTGGAAAAGTGGGCGTGGCACCTCACATACGAAGTTAAAACCTATTATTGAATATTATAAGTTCTATGACACATAGAGTGCTCACATTTTGTGTAAGTGCATCTAGCATCAATGTGCATAGTTCTGCCAAAAAATAGGCGGTATTGGAAAAGTGGGCGTGGCACCTCCCATACGAAGTTAAAACCTATTATTGAATATAATCAGTTTTATAACAGCTACAATACTGAATTTTTGTGTGAGTGCATCTAGCATAATCCTGCGTCGTTGTGCCAAAAATGGGCGGTATTGGAATAGTGGGCGTGGTACCTCACATACGAAGTTAAAACCTATTATCGAATATTGTCAGTTATATAACACTTAGAGTGCTGAAAATTTGTGTGAGTAGATCCAGTGTAAATAGTTGTGCAAAGATGGGCGAAAAGTGGGCGTGACCCTCTCCATATGAAATTAAAACCGCTTTTATAGTATATTCGACAGCGAGATGGGGGGAAAGTGGCCGTGACCCTTCCCATACGAAACTAAAACCTGTTTTAGAGTTATACAAATATACAAATGGGCGGGATTTGAAAGATGGGGAATTTTTGATTTGAATTTTGTAAAATTAAAAGTTTTCTTTAGATTTTCTTATACAATAGTAAAGAAAGGTTACCAAAAACAAGGAATATACATTCCTCAAAAGCCGACTTAAGTCAAGAAAATGGAAATTATATTAATTTTTTAGTTTTTTTGTTGTTTGATTAGTGAACAATTTGATTGACTTTCTATGTGTTCTGATTGTAGTATATTCGAATTCCAGCTATTCGATTTTGTAAGTTCTTCTTGTGTAGGAAGTTTTTTGTTTTGGTAATAGAAAGGAGGAGAATCACACTCAACCTAAAATCGATTTGATTGTTGACATTTGTTTGACATTTATTCGTCGTAAACTAAAGTTCTGTTCTTCAATATTCTCCATGGTACGTATCCATTTCTTTAGTAACTCAGGGAAGTACCTTCATTACATATATTATAGTGGTACATATATTACCGATCACAAGAAAAAACAATTTCTGCCTGGCGAAGCGGGTGGGGTTTCAGCTGGAATCAAATAAACTCGAATTCAGTGTAAACTAATGATACGTTTTTATTTTATTTCGGTCTGTAATCAATAACTTTGATTTGAACTGGAATAATCATGTCGATTATGCACGCCGACGGATGGCTGCGGATCGGATTTTTTCCGCAGTTGAGTATTTTGGTATTATATAAGCCGATGGTAATGCCATTGCGGAAAAATTCGTATTATGTATTCCTCATGCGACTCACTTCACATACAAAAATATCCGACAGAAAATCATCGCTGATTTGATGCGGATAGAGTACTTTTTGGTTGTTTTTTTATTTGTTTTAATATAAAATTTATTCACTTTTCACTTAAGGAATTTTTCTACTTACATTACATCGGTTAACTTGAAAACACTTACGACCCTGTTCCGTACCTGTCTTCTATAAAATGTTAGAATTTCAATTATTTTATTTAATTTCAAATCTAAGAATATGTCAGCGCACTTTATTGGTTACTTTTGTTTGTCATTTGCTTATAAATGTCAATTTGACAGCTGTAATGTAATATCGACTTTATGTTGGTAATGCAGTCATCCGACGGATTACATAATACAATTTTCCTCACAAAGTGAGGAAAGTGCGGATCGAGTCAATCCGATCCGCAGCAAATCCGTCGGCGTGCATAATCGACATGATTGTCCTGGCCCAAGACGGTATTTTATATAATGCAAATTTATTTACAAATAACATGGTGATATTTATTACTTGGTCTACTATGTCTGCGCTTTGTAACTTGGCTGAGTAATATTCTAAAAGTGAATTGAGGTTCTAATTAGTTTGGGAGAATTATAGACTTGAAGTTGAGTTGAGTTCGGATATTTTGAAGACTTCAAGAAGAAGAAGTCATGATAAGCAATTTGTAAATAATTGTGGACTCTATAACATACAAATCCAAAAGGATCTTGAGCCAGGACAATATCCCAGTTCAAATTAAAAGTATGTTTCTTAACTATAAGTTGTTTCTCATTCTTATCACTCATATCCACACATCCTTTTTTCTTTCAGATCCAGACCGCAGCCCCGAAAAAGTATGAGTTTCTCCAACGAACGTATGAGAGAGATTGAAAGACACAACCAGATCCTTTTGCGCAAAATATTAACGCAAAAGCCGACATATGTTTCAAAAAGCGCTCAACACAAAGTACAACCCAACAAGGTAGTATTACACAATTTTCTTAACAAAGAGTTGTATGCTGACCATTAGGGTACACTGAGTACTTGTTTTTGAGGGATAGGGCTCAAACGATGCTTATTGAAGTGCTGATTACGGAAATGTTTGCGACATTTGGATACCTATGGATATCACTGATACTTTATACCCCCTCTTTTTATGGGGCCAAAAACTAAAACAACTGACATTTTGTAGAAAAACATAATTTTTAGAGTTTATGTAAAATCGTTCTAGCTACGCGAAGTTAAAATATATAGTAGAAATATTTTGGGGATTCAATGTCAAACTGCTGGTCACACACACCACATTATCTATCATATTGATTGATTTGTATTTTCAGACAAATTCCCAAACAAATGCAAGACTTACAACGTCGGCTGTCAATCGCAAGAAACAGCAGCGTCAAATTGATTTGGACAATCAGGTGTTGAAACGTAAAATTGAGGCCGTGGCCAACCGAAGACGTCCACTTATAACGTAGTGCTTGTTCAACAACCCCCCCTCCTACCACTCACACACTTCATTCTACACTTCATTCCAAGAGATGACAAAATCAATTCCTTTGGAATTATGTAATAAGTCTTTATATCATTGCAGTAAATTTAGTGATAATAAATATTTTATTTTGGTCAAAAATTTGCTTTATATCTATACATGTAAATAAATTTGTCTTTAAATTCCTGTGCAATTGTAGAAATATGTACGAAAACAAAAACAACATAACATTGATGAGATAATGACTTAAATTAAAAGCAGTCTATGATGATGTTGATGACTATATTAAATTGCCACTTGATCGGATTTTTCGCTGATGAAATTTTCGCCTAAACTTTTGACAGCCTTAAAAGCAGCTTCTCCATTCTTTTCGATGAAAGCGGTCTCGTTTGCTTCTTTGATTTTGGCTCGTCTTTCTATTTCACGATAAATCAATTGACCGATCTGCAAGAAAGGTAAAAATATTTTATACATATATAAACAGAGATATGTGTATGGTATTATCAGAGTAGACAAGAAAATAACACAAATTACGCGAATCTTTTAAAAACGCATCAGATTATGAAAGCTAGTTTGCTTCGTAGTTTACATGCAAAATCACATAATTCCTACATTTTGGGTATGCGATATACCGACTCGTTGATTACGAGTGCCTTTACAATCATTTCCTCTTAGGTTTGTGTATAGTGAAGAAGGAGAATTAAAATTTCTAAAAGAACAACATCATTTACAGAAATTTTGATCTAATTTTATGAATGAATGCTAATAAATTTGAGGTCAATTTCAACATTTGAGGGTGAGAGGAGCAAAGATGAACGTAATTTTTAAGAGATACGGTAAATTTGTGTATTCCACATAATGTCGAGATTGGATTAGAAACTTACATAGACATCTATGGCAGCATACATCAGTTGATCTTCATCCAGTGGTATAACATGCCATTTGCTCATACGAACCTTTTTGTTTTTATCAATGGCCTTTTCAACCTGAAATTAGAGAAATCAGTTTAGTGCTATACAGACAGTAGATATGATTATTATATTAATGAATATATTAATAGCAGAAGTCCTTGCATAACACTCGGCACCAGCTTATTTATGAAACGAGTTCACCTGAGACAAACGAATCGTCCATGAGTGCAGTTTAAAAATTAGGCAATCTCAAAATGATGGCTCAACCAACGGATTTTTTATTGCTAAAGTGTCGAAAATGTACTAAATTGGTGGACCGATCAAAAAATATACGTACAGGCATGTCACAGAAATTCAAATCGTACGAAAATGAGAGCGAAAATGATTTTTTTTCGTTTTTACGTTTTTTCTACAAATCGAAAAACGTACAAAATTGTTGTTTTATAAATAAAAACAAAAGCAAAACGTTACGATTTTGAAAACGTGAATTAAATGGTTTTCGTAAAATTTCTGTGACATGTCTGAATATATATTATATGCCTGTTGCTATAACCACTTTTAGTCCAATTCAAGCCCTCTTTTGAGAGCTAAATTAGTAACATACAATTTTCCAAAGACCCACATGAGGCTCAATGGTCTAGGGGTATGATTCTCGCTTTGGGTGCGAGAGGTCCCGGGTTCAAATCCCGGTTGAGCCCTTTGTCTTTTTCTATATCGAGGGCTAATATTCAAAAACGTTTATCTACAAAAAACACAATTTTTCAGAAGAGCGAAGAAGCTGTTTCATTTGCAATTTAGTAACAATTTTGATGAACTCATATGTGAGAAATTAATGCATTATTTTAAAATTAATAATTTTTATGGGAGCTATATCTAAATCTCACCATACATGTTTCTAGTTGAAATATAAGGTGATGTGCCAAATGTGGGAAAAATCGGTTGCAATGTATGGTTTATACAGCTAAAAAAAGTCAAATCGGGAGCGACATTTGTATGGGAGCTATATCTGAATCTACTACTGAAAAACTTACTTGCACTATTTTTTGTTACGATCGGGCAATAACTGCAAAACTCTATGATGTAAATAGATAAATAAATGATAAAATGCAGGATATATAGTACTAAGTATAGGATTTTTCAATTGAACTGCGTTTTTAAAGAGATTGGTTTGGCATAAAAAAAATCCTCAAAATGTACATAAACGTTATTGAATATAAGCCCTCGATATGGTAATTAAGTTGTATCATCAATTATTCCGATAAGATTTCCATGGAAAAATTAGCTAGTTCTCCATTCTAGGTCCGATATCTGTCCTCTCACCCAATAATTAAGTTCCAGCTCACCTAGTAATTAAGTCCGCAACTATTTTTTCGAGTAATTGCACATTTTCATCCTTAAAATATCAATAATACTTTTTCCATACTGCCTGATGTGTTAAAAAATCGTATCTGTAGGTAAACTAACTTGGCTCACTGTATGTACTACAATGATGGCATGGAATTATAGAAACGCTGGACTAAGTGTATAGAAAAAGAATGTGTTCAGATCGACTATTTTAAAAACTCTATAATATTATCTGATTTATAAGAGACCGACATATATTTTAGATATGCATTCCTTACATGTTTTTCCAACGTATATCTTAAAGAATAATCTACTGTAACTAATGTTATGCTTCACATTTAGATATTTCATTTGTAATTTGAAGAAATAGGTAGTTTCCACTCAAAAATAATAATTGTATAATTTGTTCTGAGATTCTAAATGACTTGAATCCGACAACATTTAGGATTCATGTTTGCAAATTTCGTTTCTAGCTTCAAATCTTTCTGTTGATGCGAACAATGTTTTTAGTTAAAAATTGAAGTCTTAGCAAGAAACGTTAATTTTTACTCAGGAAAACAAAAGTTTCAAACATGAATCGGAGTAAAAGTTGTCGGATTCAAATCAACTCGAAACTTAGATAATTAATTTTTTTAAAGAATTTATGGAAATTTTGGAAAATAACCGATATTAAAAAAATATTGAAACAAAAAGATCGATCGATCTTTTTCGACAAAAAAACGAGGGTATTTCGGTAGTGCACGTTAAATACAAAAAATACAAATTGGATATTTTTGCAATATTATCGTTTTTGTATCCATGATATTTTTTTTTGCGATTTTCTCACAATCTATACAACGGATCCGCATGATTTTTATCAAGTTTATTATGAACCAATGTCTCTTTTAGCATATATGTGTAGTGAGTAGAATAAAGCTGCAATTGTTACAACAATCCAAAATTCGTTGTTGCGATTGAATTTATTTCAATTTTCTCTATCAGAGTTTCTGAAACTATTGTCATTAATATTCCCTATTTAGTCAGCAATCATATGCCAAAAAATATTTTGGTGTTCCCTTTATGATAAACAGTTACGAGACATTTTTCACAATTTTTGACTGAACAGCGAGCCTATTTCACACCTAGAGAAATGTTTTAGAAAATCGACCGACCTGATTGGACAATACTTTCGAATGATCTCAGTACGCAAAATCGCAATCTGGCTTCTGAAATGGTCTATCAATTCACGATCCTGAAATATGATAATGAAAATTCTGAAAATCTCGATTTTTTACAAGGTTTGATGCACGTCATCTTAATGATTATTTCGTCCTCCTCACAAACAAGTGTCTAAAAATTAAGGATGGATAGTAATATATCTTACCACATAATTTGCTAAACGATCCAAGCTCCAGCGTCCTCCGGTTTCGCACACTTGATTGCACCACACACCCAAGTCGATACCATTCACAATTAAATCATCGGAGTTAACTTCGGGGTAATCCCTTCCCAATTTTCGGAAATCGCTGGAAAATTATTGAAAATAATTGTTTTTTATATCAATTAGAGATAAGCATTCTAAAAATCCATAATAATAAATACAGTATTTACATCACAGATTAGTTTATGGCCTGTTTTTTTTTTTAAATCATGTTCGTTCGAAAGATCCAAAATTATTACGAGAAATCTGTAAACCCCAGGAGTCTATGAATTGCTGTCTATGGAAAAGTGCAGAAAGAGCTCGTAGTTAAAATATTTCTTATCTGCGTTATATAGAATTCAAGTAATTGATGAGTTGACCGTTTTTAATTCAAATCATTTTTTGATTTTGATATAACAAACTTTCATGATTTAAACAATACAACACACGCTAATCACCCGCCAGTGCAATTCTAGATTATATTATTGAATGGCTTTCATGATTTAAACAATACAACACACGCTAATCACCCGCCAGTGCATTTCTAGATTATATTATTGAATGGTTTATAGAAATGTTAGTTCAATATTTGAACCACGCTGAACCTTTTGAAATACACTCACTGATATGTTCGCCATTACTTACTTCTTTACATTGACTCCGTGCAATCGAACTCGTTTATGTTTCAACAAGGCAACCAAAGCAGCGGGCAGTTTCTTTATATTTGTCAGTTGAAAGATATAACAACACTTCTCCTCAGCACATATTTGAATGACTGCAGATTTACCGGGTCCCGTTTTGAATGAAAAAGGCCATTCCATGTCGAAAGCTATGGGTACCAAGTCATCACCAGGTTGTTTTTCAACAAATTGTCTGTAATGGCAAAATACAAATTAACCCAAAATTCGTGTATGCGTCCATCACATGTAACATACATTAGACTATCAGATGCTTCTGCTATTTCATTGGCTTCCGTAAAATATTTTATCGCACCGCGATATTTAACAAAAGGCAAGGGTTTACTTTCAACTTTTTCGGGTGATGCTGTCGCTCCTTCTTCGGCCATGGAACGTGTATTGCGTGTTGATCTAGCACTACGTCTCTTTGGTGGATTTTCAGCATTTTCCTTGTCTTGGATGGACTGTTGTTGGGAATATAAGAGAAATGAAGTATGTTTTTAGATATATTGTCACTATGAAATACTGTACCTTTTCGTCTTTTTCGTCATCTTTTGATTTCATCGCTGTCTTTAAAGTACGTTTTCGAGGCATTGCTATATTTAATTTAATTTTACACAAACTATTCAGTAAATAACTATTGACGTTCACGCTGGACCCCGTTTGAATGTGACTGTGGTGTGAGTTTAGAATCGACGTTTGTTTTTATAGCGCGCCAAAATGTATTGTTTTTATTATCAATGTGTTGCCAACTACGCATGATGCAAAACACATAAGGGCGTTTTTACATCATGCACACAAAGAAAAAGGTTGATAATTCATACAAAAATAGTGTACAAGATTACTAATGCTGAATTCGTATATACACCCAAATTCAAATTATTCCAATATTGATTCCGCAAAAAGCGGATAATGTGGATTTTGGGTGTATATCCGAACCGAGAATAAGTTTATTATGTGATATACAGTACACGCTCCCTAAAGTGAAAAGAATAATTGGGCTTACTAGCTTAATATTTGTATGGAATTTACTCGCTTAACAAGAAAGTAGCTTACTACTCTCTTAGCGTTGCTGCCAGATTTTTCTTGTTGATACATTTAAAATAAACCAATGGGCAACAATGATGCCACCTTATAATCGTAAGCTAGTAAGCCCAATCGAAAAGGCCCGGAATTTTTTTGTGATACATTTATTCCCAACATACACAGCATCTGTATTATGCTCGCACTGCACATAAAGGGTTATTGACTTCAAAACATAATGTAAAAGTAAAAGAAATGAGTTTTGGAAACATATAATTTTCTCGGACGAATTAAAGTTTAACGTTTTGGATAGGATGGACTCGCATTGGTAAGGTGGAAAAAGTTCGAATATCAAAATTTAAAGTTACTGTCATGATAGTTCTGTTTACAAGCCGTGTCACACTTGCATGCATGTATCTGAAATGATATAAGGCCAATTTTAAAATGTCAAATTTGTATGGGATTTGACATTTCAAAAATTATGAAACTTTAATAAAGATTTTGGATTTTTTCTCAATGGTACCAAGACTTATGACGTCTCAAAATATTAGGTTGACATATTTATGTATTTTTGTTTACATAAGTAAGTGAAAAATATGTTGTTTTAGTATGTAAGTGAGCATGTTAAATAAAACAATAGTTGAATATCATTCGGGGTGTATTTTTGAAGAAATTACCGCATAGTTTATATTTCGGTTGCTCACTGTACGTAAGCTCAATGGAAAAAATATAGTTTCAGTTAACTAAATGAGGTTTTGAATACCTTTGTACGCTTTTGTTCACGGTTAATTAATCCAATTTAAGATAATTAAACTGCAGAATAAATTAATTTTAAAACTTATTAGGATAATTTAAAAGACAATTAAATAAAGATTACAGAACAATAATTGATTCTTATGAAAAATAAAAAAGTATGTCTGTCAACACACATATATCTAAATAAAGTTCAGGGGTGATAATAAGCAGGAACATGTTTTTTCTGTTACGCATTTTTTGAGTTAACTTAAAACACAATTTAATAACTTCAGTCTTCACTTGATCAATTGTCAAATAATCAAAGTTTTTCCGTCTTCAGAATCGTCGAATTAAAGTCATCATAAAATATGCATTACAAGTTTCTTCTAGATATGTGCTCCCTTCTCCATCGTATCCATTTTAAAGAATAACCCCTATGATATAAAAGTCTTCAATTTAGGCAATTCGTTCGAAAAATGCTACACAAAGTTTTGGAGATTAGATCGGATCTACATCGTTTTCTGTAGACATCTAAACTGCAACAGAACTCCAATGAACTGTTATAGCTGTTAGTTTATATGGGCCTTGACAGACATAATCGTCGGTTAACTCTAACTTGCATTTATTTTAGGTTTGTTCGATACGTTAATTTTAGTTTTGGAGTTTACTCATTTTACATCCGTTTTCATGTAGCTTCGTTAACATAAAGTTGGTGTCACCTTATCAAGTCTCTTAATTGTAAGCTGGACTGGCCTTTTGTTTGGTGTTATCGGCCCTAAATCAGGTACACACCAAAAACTGTAGTGAAGCAATCGCATTTATAATCAATATACGCATTTAGAAGCAATAAACCACTGTACATTGTATTTTTCCTCGTGATTGGCAACACTAACATCTCTTCAACAGCTGTTGCCGATATGCCGCTTTTTTTGCGAAAGCAAACATAACCACAAACAAACAAAAAACTCAGGTGTAAACAAAAGGTTCGTTTCGTGCAATTAAATTCGTCCTGCTCTACAAAACAAAATGAGTGACAGCAAGGTCAATACATTCTTCATTTCCGAGAAGATTTCCAAGGTCCGTTGGGTGCCTGAGCAGCTGAAAGAAAGCGAACGTTTTTTGAGCGGCAGCTGGGACATGCCAAAGAAGAATTTCGTACGTATCTGGCGCCTGCAACGGAATCAATATGTGGACGATTACAATGAGTATGTGCCCAGGTGCAGTGATAAGCTAGCCATGAACGGCGATGTTACAGGACTGGAATTTGTAACCGATGATACGGCGATTGCTAGTTGTAGTGACGGTAAGTAGTTGGCCAGAATATCATGCTTTCAACCATTGCTCAATTTGTTTGATGTTATAGGTCGAGTTACTTTATTAAAAATTAAAAAGGCGGTCGAGGACGACACCCTGCAGGAAGAGGCACAGAGTGAAGTATTGCACAAGTTCAAGTCAAGCGGCCAAAGTGCCTGTTGTACCTCCATTTCGGTGTATGGCAAGGAAGTTGCTACGGTCGGTGAAGATGGTACTTTGAACATTTTAGATACTCAAGCCCATCTAGCAGTTAGACGCTCCATCGTAGCCGACAGCTGTTCACTTTTGTCGGTGTTGTATGTTAATCCCCAAGAAGTCCTAACAGCAAATCGAATGGGTATTATTCGAATGTTTGACATAAGAACTGCATCTGATGGCTCTGCTACCACAGCCTTTATGACATCCTGTGAAGATGACAAACGCTGCAATTACGTCTCATGCCTCACATCACATCCAACACAGCCTCATATTGTGTTGGCCGGTTCGGAGGAAGGTTCCATTACCGTTTGGGATCTGAGAAATCCCGGCTATCCTGCTTCGTATTTATCTGCGCACAATAGTCCGATCACAGATATTGGTTTTCATCGTTCGGATCCCTCGAAACTATTCACAACTGCTGAATCCGGTGAACTCTGGCTATGGGCTCAACATCCTACCATGGGAGGCGTACACAAAGGCATGGAATCATCAACTACTACTACGGAAAATACAAATCCATGGTTGAACGGGGAACGTGCTAAAAATCGCATTAGTGTCACATCGCTTATGTCGGATCTTCGGAAATCAATTAACTGCTTTGATACACAAAGTTCGAAAATTATTTGTGGCAGCGATAGCGAAGCAATTTATTTTGTAGATAATTTTCTGTAAGAATGCCCAGTGGGCTGAAGGATAAAGATATTGCGGAAGAGAAAATGGCATGAAGTAAGCTTGGATTTTTCTCTTCATTTTATACGAAACATAATTTTAACTTTTCTTTGTTTATTCCTAGAGTTAGTAATAAAAATTATGAATTTATACATCAAAACTTAAAGCAAACTTTACATATACATAAATCTACAATTGCAAATTTGAATCGTAAATGGGTAAGTTTGACATCTTTATTATCGATGTTCAATTGCAGTTTGGAGACTGGATAAATTACAAAGTCTTACAAAGAAATCATTGTAATGCATCAACGGCATCACTCTACAATACTGTACATATTATATGAAGAGAGGCAATTTTATCTCTATGATTCGATACATGATGATAACACAAACTTCCCTTTCAATACTTTTCAATCTACTGCAACTATCGAAATTTCACCGATTTTGCCAAGCATCTATATTGCGTTAAAAGCAGCTAGAACGTGCATGAACGGTGTTAAGTATTCGGACCGGTGAAACGCAAAATTCCTCAATCAGATTTAACGAAGCAAATTCTTACAGTTGACCCTTATTAAAACTAAAGAATACCGCAATGCGTTGGTGGGTACAGAATTATTACAAATACTTTTATCGAACGTTCCCAGTTAATGCAAAGGTTATTTTTAAATTTATTGGCTAAAATAAATTATATAACACATCGAAATACGAGAGAATTGTCGACATTGTTGCACAATGAAATATTGAGTTCATACCAACATGCATTTCGTAAGGGCTTTTCTACTGTTACAAATTTGATTCAGTTTACTTCTCACGTTATTGATGAATTTGTTCAGGGTAATCAGACTGATGGACAATTCAGACTATACGGATTTTAGTAAAGCATTTGACAAAGTGAACCATGAACTTTTGGTATATAAATTAGATCGCATTGGTTTTAGCTCTGACTTCTTGAAGTGGATATCTTCGTATCTTTCGAATCGCTCACAGATTGTTAAATTTGGAAATTCATATTCTAAACGAATTCTGATTCCATCGGGAGTCACTCAGGGTAGTCATCTAGGGCCTGTTTTATTCTTATTATTCATAAATGACCTTCCAGAGTCTATTATTAACTCTAAACTTCTAATGTATGCAGATGATGTAAAAATATTTTTTTCTTATGATTGGCCAGAATTTTCTCATCCATTGCAGAATGACTTAGATAGTTTTGGACGCTGGTGTGACATGAATTGTATGGAACTCAACCTAAGGAAATGCAGACACATGCGTTTCTTTAGATTGAATCCAAGATTTGTCAGATATAATATTAGAGGAACTGAGTTAGAGTTAGTTGATTCTTTTGTAGACCTTGGTGTTCGAATGGATTCCAAACTCAATTTCAACAATCATATTATTACTATGGTTAACAAAGCATATGGTGTTCTTGGCTTCATTAAGCTATGGGCTAAGGAGTTCTCCGATCCTTACGACCTATTCTGTCAGACCTATTCTGGAATATGGTTCCGTAGTGTGGGATCCTCAGTATGGTATCTATATTGACAGAATTGAGCCAGTTTTTATCCACCTTTGACTCCGATAAGGCACTCCAAGACTTGATGATAGAAATCCAATATTTTGCTAACCAACTTCTGTTATGCCAAGTCAACTTTTTCTGGATATGTCATTTTCAAATTCGAAAAAATTCACTCCGCCCTACAAATAAATACAATTATTTTTTTGGCTAATGTGTAAGCGTATATTGAGATATCGTCTTTGCAAATGTTTAAAATAAAGCGAATATGTAGTTCTAACTTCTAACTCTTTTTCACCTTAAAGAGTTGAGCCTTTAGTTGAGTTCGCTTGTTGTCAAATTGCAACTCATTTTTGTTCACGATTCAGCCCAGCATATAGAAAAACAAAAAGTCAACGGGCTCAACCGGGATTTGAACCCGGGACCTCTCGCACCCAAAGCGAGAATCATACCCCTAGACCATTGAGCCTCATGTGGGTCTTCAGAAAATTGTATATTATGAATTGGAAACTAATTTATATATGATTTATGCAGCTGTATCAAATGAGGGCTTTATTTAATTGGTCTGTCGACTGCTCAATGACAATGTTTAAATCTGGTTATAGCAACAGGCAACAAAGTGCATAGCAAACAAATATTGATGGTCGGAGGCAGAGTTAAATTCCGTTCGGAAGTGGAATGAAAATCGAATAGAAAATGTAAAACTAATTTTTATTCCTGAATCTAACCACTTTCAATTTCCGAAGTGGATTTGTATAGCAATTAACCTTCAAAAATAATTTAAATCAAAATAAAATGTATAGAAAATACTATTAACCTTTAAACAACTGACATCGAAATACTATATATCTTGTTATGAGAATTTTGGAAAAAACACGAATCTGAGCTTGTTTTGTCGATAAAATGTTACCTAGAGGAGCTAGGTGGAAAATTAGAAAGACCGTCTGTGGACGGTCTTAGTGGTTAAAGGGAAAAAAATAAATTTATTAATTATAAAAATAATATTTATTTAAAGCTTTATTTCAATACTTATTTAATATATAATTAATTAGTTTTCTACATGATATTTTTGGAAACAGTTTTTTGCTTTAGAAAAATATAAGTGGATTTTGCATTTGGTACAAAATGTGTGAGTATCGGATTTTTTGCAAAGTTTACAAGATTTTTTCGATCCCCATTCGGGAAAATGATTTATTTGGTCAAATCTCAAACTTGCAACGGGATGAGCTGCTTGTTGTTGTTCTTCAGAGAATGACGGACGTCCATCGGGTCGCTTTTCAATAGAGGAACAAAGCTCTTTCGCAATGCTCAAGCGAAATTCGCAATGCTCAAGCGAAATTCGCAATTCTTTATATTTTCATCATGAAGATGATTTCGATTTTTTTGATTATTTTGTCTTCGATGCAGATTTATTATAGACATGTCGAGAAGGTGATAGAAAATCCTGGTAGCGATATCATGATTTTTTACCGTTGCGACCCATATAAGAGTCCATAAGACCTACACCACCCATGTGGGCATTGTACTCTTTTCGGTTATAACGAGCAATCTTTGATGACTTTCTCTCAGAATTGGTTGTTAGGAAAGGCTTTGTTCCTACGTACGTTGAGCACAACCTGGCATTCTTCCTATCCTTCCACAAAACTGTAGTGATGTCGACACCATAAGCCGAACCAACGAATTCCGTTGAGTAACCTCGTAAAGCTTTCTTCAGTTCTTCGCTCTTATCATATTGGATCGCAATAATAATCTGGATCTTGAATGCTGTCATCCATATCCTCTAATTCATCGTCATTTTCAATAGCATCCATTAATTCTGCAATTTCTTCATCACTCAGTAGGGAAAAATTGATTTTTTCCGCTTAATGCCGTCATTGTTCACGCCACTTCGTCGAGACATTTTAAGAAATCACCTTTGTGAGCAAATAACACGTGTTATTATAACAAAAAGTACCGACAAAACGACTAAACATAATACTCATGTAAAATAACGTCTTTATTTTTAGAAAAGTTAATTACCAAACATAAACCTATGAACAAATTATCAAAGAAAAATGTTAAATTACTTACCAAAAAAATTCCTGGAATTATTGAGATACTAGAAACTTTTTATTTTTAAATTTCAATTTGCACCAAAATTTTCAATAATTTTCACGTCTTCTTTCACAAAATTTCAAAAAGAAAGGATGATATTTGCCAAACTACTTATCAGTTCGATTGCAGATTGGTACCGTTATATCGGTACAACAAATAATAACTTCATTGGTTGTTATTACTAAAAACTGACAAGTTTAGCTAGAAATGGATTTTAGTGAAGACCTTCTGTAGACGGTCTTAGTTGTTAATACAATTAAATACTATTAACTATTAAAGATAAAATATATCTATTTAAATTTTAGTTTAAGAAAATTTGGTGCTAAATAATTCTCATTAATACAAACGGAATGTGGTAGAAAGGGTATAAAGCTACAAAAAAGGTGATCGGGCTCAACCGGGATTTGAACCCGGGACCTCTCGCACCCAAAGCGAGAATCATACCCCTAGACCATTGAGCCTCATGAATATGGCTGGGAAATTGTTCGTATTAAATGCATGTTTTTTGCAAATCGATATTTTTTGTTATATTAACAAAATACGACAAGTTCGGTCATGATTAAGAACAAAAACTCATTTTCTCAACAATTATATTATATTTGATTTCAACTGGGATATTGTCCTGGCTCAAGACCATTTTGCATATATTTGCGTATATCAGGGTTCAACTCCGGCTAAGTGCCTTTCGGAAACTCATCACCCCAGAGAATCTGATGATCTGGACTATCTATCATAATTTTAATTTAAATTTATTATGCTTTTTTGATAATTAAAAAAATATTGAAAAATGAATGAAAAATATTGAGTAGTTGACAAAAGCTTGCAGAGAGTGGCAGGAGAATTTTCCTTTTTTAAAAATATCCCTGAAGATGACCAACGGAGTTGGTCGAAATATTGGGAAATAAAAAACAAGAAAATAATAAACTAGTCATTTTTGTTTTATTATTTGAAAAAACTGACCTCAAGCCGAACAAAATACAAAACGCAACACATCAAAACGTCAACCATACATACCACTAACAAAATATTGAAATCTATTTCCCTCCCTATAATCCTATTTTTTTATTTTCCTCAACAAATAGCTACACTTGTGTTCTAAACACTCTGAAAATTTCAGAGTGGACTTTAATCAATTTCTGGGATTTTTTTAATAAATTTCAATATTTTTACCAAATAAATTTACCAAATTTCATTAAAATCGAAAAGGTGATCTTGATGGAATTCCACTATTAGGGTTATATATTTGTGGCTGTAAAAAAATAATCTAATTTGAAGATTCAAGCACCAAAATCGGTTTTTAAATAGAGTCCATATTTGAGTTGAATCAAAACCCGATATTTACTCATTCAATTAACGGAATGATATTTAATAATTTTTCATCGTTAATTGAAAATACTTAAAATTACAAATTTTATAAAACTCGATAAACGAAAATACTCGCAGCTGTATGTTGTGGTTTAAGATTGTCTCGTCCGTGCCTTGAACTTGGGCTACTCAACATAATAGATGAAGGTGCTAGCAACTATTCCGCAGACTGACTCACCGTTAGAGCAACTTTAAATATGCAGCTATAAAATGTGTGCGGCCTACATTGATTTCTATTAATAGAACAAATTAAATTAAACCCTTAAAGTATGCTACACGTTTTCGACATTTGAGAGCATTTTGAGCTGATGGTAACGGGTTTTCCAATAGGTACTGGTAAAACAAGTTTTGTTTTATTTGAGAGGCATATATCAATGAAAATTATGGCTATGTTTTGAAAATTACACTGTTCAAATGCGAGCGACGGCAGCCAAAAGAAATTTGTTTAGTAGACATTTTTGATAAGATGCGTATTTCGGTGTTATGCACTTTGTTCAGTCAAAAACTCAATTTTTTGATTTTTGAGATGTATATATTTTGTATTTCATGAATGTATATTTATTAGGCTGAGTGGCATAATTGAAACTATGTAGTTCCAGCTCTTTCGATCTATTATGTCTGTGTATACTGTGACGTAGGAGTCAACTTCCAAAACAACTTGTTAAACACAGAATCCTTGGTGCTTGTAATAAGTGCGAAAACAAAAAGTGCTTAAAAACAAAATATCATCGGGCTCAACCGGGATTTGAACCCGGGACCTCTCGCACCCAAAGCGAGAATCATACCCCTAGACCATTGAGCCTCATGGTAGTCGTCGTATGTCGTTCATGCAAACGAATCTGTCTACAAACCATATCAGACTTCCAAAAATAATTATTTTTAAAGGCAGGTTTAACCAGTGTTTTCAAACATGGTGACGAAAAAAAACGAAAGAAAATCTAAAAATTAAAAAACAAGTAAAAACGGCGTTAAGTTCGGCCGGGCCGAACTTTATATACCCTCGACTATGGATTGCATTCCACAGAGGTTGTCGGTAAAGTGCAGTAATATTACAGGAAAATATATATTTTTTAATATAGCCAAACCAAAACAAATACAAATATTGAATAATTAATTTTATGAATAAATATAATATTTTAATTATTTCAAACCACGCTTATAAGGTAATGCTACCAATACGTCAATTCAAAAAATAAATATTCTTATATTTATATTTTCAAAGCCATAAATATTGGTAGATAGTGGGTGCTACAGTTGGTTGTATTTCCATTCTATTTTAATTCCAAAAGTACAAATTTTGAAAATCCATTATCAGAAGTACATAGTGCAAAGTAACCTAACTTCATGATTCAACCAATTTTTGCCGTAAAAGAAAAAGTACGAATTTGGAAAAAAAAACTTTATTTCAGAGGAATGTATACACCGAATTCCATGATTCCAGCTGCGCCCATTTGGTTGGTACCATTTTTACCCCCTTGGCGTTTCTACGCAATTAGAATTTCATCATTCTAGCTGTAGTCGTTTAGTTGGTACTATTTTTATCCCTCTATACCATTGTATCCCTTGAAAGAACTAATTTCGAAAAAATGCGTCTATTTTCCGTGTCTATGCAGTCAGAGGAATGTATACTCCGAATTTCATGACTCTAGCTGCCTTCATTTGATTGGTACTATTTTTATCCCCTTTTTTCATTTTAACCCCAAAAAGTACGAATTTCGAAAAATGAGTTTATTTTCCGTGTCACTCAGAGAAATGTATACTCCGAATTTCATGTCTCTAGCTGCGGTCATTTGATTGGTACTATTTTTATCCCCCTTTTTTCATTTTAACCCCAAAATGTACGAATTTTAAAAAATCCGTGTATTTTACTTATCTATGCAATCAGAGGAATGTATACACCGAATTTCATTATTCTAGGTACAGCCGTTTGGTTGGTACCATTTTTATCGCTCTATTCCTATTTTACCCCTAAAAGTACGAAGTTGGAAAAAATACTTTTATATTATGTATCTACTCAATTAGAGGAATGTACATCGAATTTCGCGTTTCTTGCTGTTGTCGTTTAATATGTACCATTTTTATCCCTTTTTTGTCCCATTTCACCCCCTACAAAAAAGAAACACTTTATGGTGCACGTTTTTGCTATAAGGGGAATGCGCATACCAAATATCAAGCAAATATTAACAGACATATTCAAAAAACATCCTTAAATACGCTAAAATATCCTTAATATTTTATTATTATGAGTATTTTTAGTCCTTGTGAGGGAAAAAATTTTCCCTTTGGGCTGATTTCGCCCCATTTCAATCCCAATCGATCTACGACTATAAGACGCATTTATGGAAAATTAGATGCTAGCGTGCTTTCAACAGACGGACGGACATGGCTAGATCGTCTTAGAATTTTATGACGATCAAGAAAATATATTTTTAAAGGGTCTCAGGTCGATATTTCAAGGTGTTACAAACGGAATGACAAAGTTAGTATGCCCCCCTTCTTGGAGGTGGAGGGTATAATAATGTACGTGGTGGTGAACGAAATATTTTAAGTGTAATCGGAAAACATATCAATCTTCTATTCCAGGAGATAACTATTTTCTTTTATTGGCTCCACACAAAATGCGTCGGTGATGGTGTAAAAAGTTATGATTTTATAAAAATTATAAAAATCTCAAATTTTAAATATAAATAAATGACGTGGAAATTACCTGTGTTACTAACATTATTACCTGTGTTGGTAAGAAATATCTCAAGTTTCAGCAAAGGTGCATTGCTCTGATTTAGGTCGAAAATCATTTTTCGATTAACAATTAATTGCCAAAATTCTGCATATAAGATGTATCGATATGATTCGTTATGATATATCAATTTTTAAAGATGTTCCACAATGTTTGGAATGAATTTAGTTTTCTCAAAATGTTTCATTTTTATACCCTCCACCTCCAGGATGGGGGTATATTCACTTTGTCATTCCGTTTGTAACACATTGAAATATTCAACGGAGACCCCATAAAGTATATATCAGAGCTGTTAAATTTCGATTACGATTAGTAATCAATTACATTACTTTTTAAAAAGAATCGTAATGATTGCATAATCCACTATTCAACAATTTCTGATTACTAATTGATTACGATTACAAATAATCAAAAAATAATCAGGATTACTTGCGATTACTGAAAAATAATCAAAAATGAGTTCGACTACTTTAAAATATTACTTTTGATTACTTTTGGCTATTTTTGATTACTTTTGATTATTTTTAAAGGAATCTTGTAGATTACATTTATTTAAAAAAAACTATACAAAGTTAAGTTAGGGTGAATCCGCTAAATAATTGAAAATCTGAATTAAGCAAGTAACATAAATAAATTAAATTCATTAATTAATTCATTTTTGATTACTTTTGATTATTTTTGATTATTTTTCAGTAATCGCAAGTAATCCTGATTATTTTTTGATTACTTGTAATCGTAATCAATTACTAATCGTATAAAACCGAATATAATCGTATTGTAATCATTACTTCCACTTTAAAAAAAAGTAATCTAATTACTAATGATTACGATTACTAATCATTACTTAACAGCTCTGGTATATATATTATAGGTCGTGGTATAATTCTAAGACGATTTAGCCATGTCCGTCTGTATGTTGAAAGCACGAAACGAACGAAATAAGCTAAGAGGTTCAAATTTTCCCTAAATGTGTCTTATGTTTGCAGATCGGTTGGGATTGAAAGTGGGCGTAATCGGTCCAGAGGGAAAATTTTTTCCCTAACAAGGACTGAAAATACCCCTAATATTTAGACTATTTAAGCATTTTTTTTAATTTCCGATTTTTATACACATGAAATCTGTTTCGTACTATCCTTTAGTAAAGTGTAATCATCAAAAAGTACAAAAAAGATTTAGCGGGTGACATGGGACAAAAGGGATAAAAATGGTACCAGTGATACGTCAACAGCTAGAAACATGAAATTCGGTGTGTACGTCCCTATGATTACGTAGACACGTAAAATAGAGAGATTTTTCGAAATCTGTACTTTTAAGGGATACAAATGGAAAAGAGGGATACAAATGGTACCAACCAAACCGCTGAAGTTCAAATCGTGAAATTCGGTGTATGCATTTATCTGACTGCGTGACGCGATACATAAAGGATTTTTTGTTGTATTTTTAGGCGGAACAAGGGACGAAAGGGATAAAAATGGTACCAATCAAAGGGTTGCAGTTAGAAGAGTGAAAATCGGTGTGTACACTGCTGTGACTGCGTAGACACGAAAAATAAAGACATCTTTCGTTATTCATACCTTTAGGATCAAAACGGGATGAAATTGGTACCATGCAAACGACTGTAGCTAGAATCATGAAATTCAGTGTTTACACTCGTCTATTTTGTTAGACACGTACAATATGAGTATTTCTCCAAAATCGTACTTGTAGGGTCAATATTTAAAAAAATGATAAATAGGTACCAAGTAAACGGATGTACCTAGAATCATGAAATTAAATGCGTTCAATCTTGTACTTTGTACTTTTCTTATCAAACCGATACAGTCACTCTGTTTGTAGCTGAATCAATAAATTGCAAACGGGAGAAATCGGCCTTGAGAAAATTGTTAGAGTACATTTTTGAAGATGCTCCCTCATGTTCACTTTTTCATTACAGTTTTCAAAATATGTTACTTCACTTCTTTATAAAGTCGACAGCCTCAAATCTATCGGTAATGCTATGGAATGCACTCCGTGGTGGAGGGTATATAAGATTCGGCCTGGCCGAACTTAACGCCTTTCTACTTGTTAGTTTTACGATTAATGAAACACAAAAAGTGGTTCGCTGTGTATAAGCTATGGCATATTATTAAAGTCCTTGTTCGGGACTTTTTAAAATGGTAAAACTTTTTTATAAAAAGTGTATTTTTCTACTTCATAATTATAGCAAGATTTGGCTCTCCCAGTGAAAACATCGTATAGCATGGAAAACATATATGTATGATGGCTATATCAAGATCTGAACCGATCTGTTCAATTTTTGCACCACATAGTTATATTCCCAGCAAAAAAAGTTGGAAGTACTTCTGTAGGAAGCACATTTTAATTGCATCTCAAAATCCAAATGTGAATTTTTCCCGCTATTGAGGAAGTTCTTTTAAACAACTTCAAAAAAGTTTATAATATGTTAATATTCCGTAACATTTTATGAATAGCATTTTCACAACTGAATGGGAACGACTTTTTAGTAAGGGGTCACGAAGGTAAGGTGTCCGCTTTACACCCAGAAGGACTCGGGTTCGAATCGTGGCTCGAGAAAAGACTTTTTTTATATTTTTTATTACTTTTATAAACAAACAATGTTTAGTTTTGTATAATTTTAACAATTTAAAAATTTTTGCTTAAAGAATACAAATTTATAGTTTTTTTTTAATGTTCTTAAAATATTTCATATTTTTATTAATTATTAACACTACATAATATCAGTAAAATTAAGTAGTGTCAATTTATTTAATACTAATATAATTAGTATTTATTAGATTTATTTGTTATATTAGTTCATATTAAATAAATATTTGTTAAGTTTCATATTGCCAGTTCTACCGAACTAAATGATTTGTTTTAGTTATTCAGCACTCACAACAGAGGGTAGCTAATATGGTTAAAAAGGTGGTGAAAAAGTGGTTCCCTTTGCACCACTTTAAAATAACTTTTAAGTCTTTCAAAATAAAGGACTTCCCTCCTATGACAACTCAATGTTAAATTCATTGGTGAAGATCCAAATTTTCACTACTTCCGAATCATAATATGAACATCTTTTTCACTTCTTTGGCTGCTCTCTTTTTGCTGGGTTAAAACAGGTAAAAAGGCGTTTAAATAAATTTGAGATGAACTGGGATATTGTTCTGGCTCAAGAAGTTGCAAATCTGTATTTTATTAACAAACGACATTTATTGTGGTTTCCGGACCATCACGACCTTCCACAAATTTCGAAAAAAAACTTTATGTTGCGTGTCTACTAAGTCAGAGTAATGTACCATTTTTATCCCATTTCGTCCCGGTTTCCCCATAAATGTACAAATTTCGAAAAAAAAACTTTATGTTGCGCATCTACTAAGCCAGAGTAATGTATAAACCAAATTTCATGATGTAATCTTCAGCCGTTTGATTGGAGGCATGCACAAACCGAATTTCATGTTTCTAGCTGTTGTGGTTGGATTAGTACCATTTTTTAATTAAACACGCTGGCGGCGGCGGCGAGAAAATTCGCTGGCGTCTCAAATTGTTATTAAAAATTATTTTATTTTATTCGCCTTAAAAAGTGCAAAAAACCTCTAACATTTTTGAAATTTCCAACAACCGTGCCATATGTTTCGTATTTATACACGCCGCTGAGAAATTAAAATAAATTCTATCCCAAGCGACGGACGTGTCTAAATTGTCTTAGAATTTTACCAGTATACATAATAGGCCTGTTCGATTTATTAGCTTAATTTTTGTATGGAATTTACTCGCTTAACAAGAATGTAGCTTACTACTCTCTTAGCTGTGTTGCCAGATTTTTCTGTTAATTCATTTACGAAAAACCAGCAACGTTGCCAACTTATCAAGGATCTTAATTGTAAGCTAGTAAGCCCAATCGAACAGGCCTAATATATATAATTTACGGAATGACAAAATGAATATACCACCATCCTAAGATGGAGGGTATAAAAAGTCATATGTGCCAAATTATATTAAGATCGGTTGAAAAATAAATAAATCAATAAATTTCGATATATTTCAATATATTTCAACTGATTTTCTTTAAATTTGGCACAAAATCTTATAATCCAACTAGAAATACATATGCAGAAATTAGGTAAGATCGGTTCAGATTTAGATATAGCCCCATACAAATGTCGGTCGGTGTAAATTTGACACAACATCTTAAAATCCAACTATAAATACCTATGCAGAAATTCGGTCAGATCGGTTCAGATTTAGATATAGCCCTCATAAAAATGTCGCTCCCGATTTGACATTTTCTGCTCTAGAAACCACATATTATACTCGATTTTCTTTAAATTTGGCACAAAATCTTATAATCCAACTAGAAACACATATGCAGAAATTCGGTAAGATCGGTTCAGATTTAGATATAGCCCCCATACAAATGTCGCTCCTGATTTGACATTTTCGCTCTAGAAACGACATATTGTACCCGATTTTCTTTAAATTTGACACAACATCTTACAATCCAACTAGAAACACCTACGCAGAAATTCGGTAAGATCAGTTCAGATTTAGATATAGCTCCCATACAAATGTAGCTCCCGATTTGACATTTTCCGCTCTAGAAACCACATATTGTACCCGATTTTCTTTAAATTTGGCACAACAGCTTATAATCCATGATGAAAGTGGCTAAGATCGGCTTAAATTTAGATATAGCGCAAATACAAATGTTGCTCCCAAATGTTTAACCGATTCTGGCCAAACTATACATATTATATTTCACTTATTTCGTTCCAGATTTCAATATACCCCCATACAAATGTCCTTTCCGATTTAACATTTTTTGTCAAACACACTTATTTACAGGATGCAAAAATCCTGCCCGTTTTCACTTTTTCACCGAATTAAATTGTATTCGGATAGAAAGTGGAGTGTATCATAGAGTCGGCCCGCCCGACTTTAGCCTTTGGACATATATAGTCTTATTTTGCGTGTCTACGCAGTCAGACGAGTATAAACACTGAATTTCATAAAACTAGCTACAGCGGCACAGTGGTGATTTCTCAGCACCGTAGGCCAAAAATTGAAGGATTTCTTATAGTTTTTAGAAGCAAAAGAAGAGAAAAAAGTTTTGTTCTAATACGCCAAAGGATACGCACACCTCGCATATATCCTTAAGAGACATCAATCTATATTATAAAGGGTGATTTTTTAAAAGCTATAGAAAATAGGAAGAAAAATGCATGAAATCTTTATTTGAATCGATAGTACGGTCCATATAATTTAATGTTTGAAGATTATTTCATGCAAATGTTGACCTTGACTGCGCCTCAAATGGTCCATCCGCTTAGTCCAATTTTGGCATTTCCACGTTCCAGATGCCCAATTGCTGCGAACGGCGACGAATCGATAATTGATGGCCATCATTAACACTGGCAGATACAGCTGCGATATTTTCTTCAGTTCGCACTCTACGTAAGCGTGTTGGTGGTTTAATGTCCAACAATGTAAATTTGGTGCGAAATTTAGTCACAATAGCCCGAATAGCCGTTTCAATGGGTCGATTAAACTGACCATAAAATGGAAGCGCGCGATGAACTTTCTTAACAGAGCACGCATTTTGATAATAAAATTCAATAATTTGCAAGCGTTGTTCGTTTGTAAGACGATTCATGGTTGAATTATAGACCAAACTGAAGATGTTTGACAGTGAAACAAAACACGAAACGTGCGTCAGCTGTTTAAACCAGTGTTGCCAAAAAGAAAATAGCTAAAAAAATCACCCTTTATAAACCTGCAGCGCTTTTTTGTCCAAATACATTTGAGAGATGTTTTTAACCATTGAATAAAATCGCTAACGTTAAAACAAGGACTCTTATATCCTTAAAATGTTCGTAAACGAAGAATATATTGTACGAATACCTTGAATTTTACTATGTGGATTATTTTAAGTCGCATAAATATTAAATATAAATTCATTCGATGTTTCATACAAATATGACTTTGTTTGATTTTGTTTTAAGGCTAAAGTAGGGCGGACCGTCTACTTTCTATCCCATTACAATAGAATTCGGAGATGAAAGTGAAATCAGGAACGATATCATTAACCGATGTGGCCTACTTTCACACAGTATGCTTCCAGCAGAAATATAACGTGTTCTCTCAAATTATATCAAAATCGGACTCATAGTCTGAGGGAAAAAAGTTAAATTGGGGACATTTGTATGGTTTATATTAAAACCAGACACGATGCGGGCAATTTTCACTTTAGGTGTTCCTATTTGAAATATGATGTGTTTTGGTAAATTGGGTTAAATATATAGTTTCGGTAAAAGTCCAATCGGGAGAGACATTTTATGGGGCCTGTATCTAAATCTGAACCGATCTGACTCCTTTTTATCATAGATGTTTCAAGATGAAATATAATAAATATAATTATATAATATAAATTTAAGAAAATCGAAGACAGACAAACATTGCTAAATCGACTCAGAAAGCGATTCTAAGCCGATTTGAACGATGGGTCTATCTCGTTTCCTAGTTACCCTAGTGGAGAGTGTAATTAAGCAATGACGATTAACGAAAAACACGAGTTTTTTCTTGTACCAGAAATTATGCTAATGGTACTTTGTATGTGGGTATTATTTGAATCTTCAACAGTGGTTAGCCATATGAAATTGTTCTAACAAATTCATTACATATCTGGCAATATGTACAAAATATGAATTTTAACCTTCAGAAGTGCAATAAATTTCCCTTCAATTTAGGTGATAAAAACATATTTGCAAATAACTTCAAACCCTATATCTGAAACGAAAAATTATATATAACAAATATTTTAGGCAGGCTTTAATTAAACTGTCGTCTATCTAATTTAATTAATTTTAAAATTAGACTCAAGCCTTTTGAGCACGCTCTCTACATAGTGGTACCAATATTATCTCGATTTCATCCTAAAGGTACGAATATCGGAAGATATCTTTATTTTTCGCGTCTAAACAGCCAGAGCAATGTACACTAGGGATATATAGTTGGAGCAAAAAATCGATTTTTCGACTTTTGGAAATATATGAATAGTCGATTTTTCGACTTTTGCAAATATATGAAAAGTCGACTTTTCGACATTTGAAAAATCGATTTTTCGACTTTTGAAAATTTGACTTTTCGACTGTTGCAAATAAATAAAAAGACGACATTGAAAATTAATGAAAAGACGAGTAGACCAAATCAAAACCAAATCGAGAGACATTTATATTGGATATATAAATCTGAACCGATCTTACCCACTTTTCGCATAAATGTTTCTAGTTGTTGTGCCAAATTTGAAGAAAATCGGATAAAGGATGTGTTTTCTAGAGCGGAAAAAGTAAAATCGGTATTCAATATCTTAAATTCATTGATGCACAAAGTCGAAAACAAAAGTCGACTTTTGGCAATGGTAAAGTCGATTTCGATTTTCTTCCTCCCAAAAGTCGATTTATAGATCCCTAATGTACACTCCAAACTTCACTATTCTAACTGCAGCCGTTTGGTTAGTACCGTTTTTATCCCCTTTCGCCCCATTTTAAATTAAAAATTTCAAAAATCGTTTTTGTTTCGCGCCTACACAGTCAGACAAAATTATACACCGAATTTCATGACTTCAACTTCAGCGGTTTGATTGGTACCATTTTTGTCACTCTTTTCCAATTGTATCCCTTAAAAGTACAAATTTCGAACGCTATTAGTTTCTATCTGTTATTGTATACCTTTTTGTTCCATTTCACAGCAACATGAAGAATATTCGCAACAAATTTCAAGTACATTTAAAGCAGAAATTAAAAATATGTTTGAATACTCTTGATATTAGGGGTTTCTGAGTTCCGATTTTGCCCATTTTCAATCCCAACCGATCTGCAACCATTAGACACATTTATGGAAAATTTGAAACTCCTAGTTCATTTCGTTCGTTCAACCGACAGACAAACAGACTAAAGTCAAAAGTCGGGCGGGGCCGATTATATATACCTCGCTTTTATTACTAAACCCAGGTGTTTCATGGGAGTAATTTTATCTAGTTCATATAAATTATACAGTTACTATAAATTCATCTTTAGTCATATTTAACAAATACGGTAAATAATAGATCCAATTTTCCGGCAGACAAATGCAAATTATACAGTAGTAATAGGATGAATCGGACCGACATTTGAAAGGAGGTCTATAACAACACTTGGGGCCTGGTCCAAAACATGGGCCTATATATTTCTCATTCACGGTAGGTATTCATAGTTGAAATATATCATGATCTGCAAATTTTTATGAAGATACGATGTAAGATGTAGTTTCTAGAGCTGTAATAGATCAGAATGGGCCCCATTTGTCTTATACCAAAGTATGGACATATGAGCATCTCGCAAACAAGTAAGGAAAGGCTAAAGACGGACGGACTTTCTATCTCATTACAATTCAATTCGGTAGAAAAGTGAAATCGGGGAGGATTTTTGCATTCTGTAAATGTATGTGTTTGACAAAAAATTTTAAATCGGAAAGGACATTTGTATGGGGGTATATTGAAACCTGGAACGATGTGACCCGCTTTCACCATGTATGTTTATTGGTGAAATATAATATGTAAAGTTTGGCCAAAATCGGATAAACATTCGGGAGCAACATTTGTATGAGGGCTATATCTAAATCTGAACCGATCTTACCCACTTTCACCATAGGTGTTTTTAGTTCGATTATAAAATGTTGTGCCAATTTTAAAGAAAATCAGGTAAAATATGTGGTTTCTAAAGCGCAAAAAGTGAAATCGGGAGTGACATTTGTATAGGGGCTGTATCTAAATCTGAACCGATCTTACCCAAATTCTGCATAGGAGTTTCTAGTTGGATTATAAGATGTTGTACCAAATTTACAGAAAATCGGGTAAAATATGTGGTTTCTAAAGCGCAAAAAGTAAAATCGGGAGCGACATTTGTATGGGGGCTATATCTAAATCTGAACCGATCTTACCCACTTTGAGCGTAGGTGTTTCTAGTTCGATTATAAAATGCTGTGCCAATTTTAAAGAAAATCAGGTACAATATGTAGTTTCTAAAGCGGAAATAGGGAGGGACATTTGTATAGGCGCTATATCTAAATCTGAACCGATCTTACCCACTTTCAGCATATGTGTTTCTAGTTCGATTATAAAATGTTGTGCCAATTTTGAAGAAAATCGGGTACAATATGTCATTTCTAGAGCGGAAAAAGTCAAATCGGGAGCGACATTTGTATGGGGGCTATATCTAAATCTGAACCGATCTTACCCACTTTCAGCATAGGTGTTTCTAGTTCGATTACAAAATGTTGTGCCAATTTTAAAGAAAATCGGGTACAATATGTGGATTTTAGAGCGGAAAAGTCAAATCGGGATCGACATTTGTATGGGGGATATATCTAAATCTGAACCGATTTCCTCCAAATTCAATACCGATCGTCCTTGGCCCAAAAAATTAACTTCTGTCAAATTTCTTGATAATCGGGCAACAATTGCGACCTGTACAGTGCGAACAAGCTTAGATGGACAGCAGACGGACGGACGGACAGACAGACATCGTTAAATCGACTCAGCTGGTGATTTGCCGAGACTTATTTCTTAAATACTTCAAGTATTATTCTAGTTCATTTCGTACTTGAACTTGATATAAAGAAATATTGATTTAGCGCGATATGAAGTTCAATTATTTTAAATTTTAGTTCATTTTAAAGCATTGTAGGGTTCACTTTTTTCTGCGTTTTGAATTTTCCGATTGGAAGAATTGGAAATGGTTACTACCTTTGATAATATTTGTCTGTTTTATTCGACCTTTTTCAATTTAATAGAAAATATTTTACGGGACTCGAGCTCAAAAAACCCAAAAAAAGTTACTACCTTTGTTTGCGAAGAAGTGAAGTGACTAGAGTGCCTTCCAAGAAGAAAAGTCAATATCTGTTTCCAGCTTCCTTTAGATGTGTGTGTTTTATTTTAGAATTTCTGCTCGTCAATTTACATGAGTTATTGATTTTTTATACCAAAGATCTGATTTGCCAAAACAAACAATCAATTCGATCAGTTTCAACGG
Source organism: Polietes domitor (assembly GCA_947397865.1). Classification (NCBI taxonomy): domain Eukaryota; kingdom Metazoa; phylum Arthropoda; class Insecta; order Diptera; family Muscidae; genus Polietes; species Polietes domitor. Next base: position 142,737,122 of record OX377618.1, read on the forward strand.
ATTTCGTTTTTGTATTACATAAATGTTTAACATATACATAGATACATATACAAGATATATGGTTTCGAATTTGTTTTTCTTTTCGAAAATGAGATTTATTAAATGGGTTGTTTGGTTGTTAACAAAAATTAACTTACTCACTAACATTTAAGTCTTTCTATTTCTATAAAACTCTTTGTTCTTGCTGTTGTTGAATCGTTCATTCAGCTTTTGTCATATTGTTGTTGTTGTTGTTATTATTGTTTAAATATATATTTTTGTTGTGTATGTTTTCTATATATTTTTATTATTATTATTCGGAATGTGTACATTGTTTTGTTTTCTATTTATTGTTATATATATATATATATAGATTTTTAAAGAATATAAATGTTGTTTTCTATTTGGTTGTTGTTGTTGTTATTATTATTTTCATTTGGTACATAAATACTATGTCAGTATGTAGGGTGTAGGTTTTTTATTTTCGTTTATATGCATGTTGTTTGAAAGTATCGGAGTTGTTGGACCATTATACTGGGGTACATATTTCGTGTATATATTTTTATCTTGTATGTATGTATGTACATATTCCTTGGAGTACCTACGTCTAAATTGTTTTACGATATCCACGTTATTTTAGGAATCAAACTAATATCAATCGATCATTTAAATGAAGTCAGTGCGTTTAGGTTGCTACCTTCTCTCTCTCTCTCGCTCTCTCTGTCTCAGAGGTCTCACAGCATCTCCTCGTTATGGTATACGAGTAGTCTATCTGGGTTTTTTATTTGTTTGTTTGTTTGTTTACATGTTTCAAGGTCCTGGATAATTAATTGTGGGACATGTAAGGTTTTCAAAAAATATGCCAATTTTTTAATTGCATAAATAAGACTGTACAAAAAATGTCAAATTAAAATTTTAAACGCTTGTTCGTCTTTTCTTACTTTTGTTCTTGTTATTGTAGTTGTTGTTATAGGTTTGTACGATATGTTTTTCTAATAGTTAAAAAGTTGTTTACATGAGTGATATATATTAGTATGCTATTGCTAAAATATGCATAAGTATATATATATATATATATAAATAAAATTATTTATTAAAATATTTTGTTCAGTACATTGGATCCTTGGTGTAAGTTGTATATGATAGCTTCAATGAACACATTTAATGTTTAAAAATTAAAAGAATCGCAGGATAATCTTTGTTCACTTCATCAAAATGTTATGACTGACTGTAGCGGACATTATTACAGTTCATTTCAGTGCCTTATGGCTCTATTTTGATAGTATTTCGTTAATTTTTGAATATCCCTAAGTCTGTGATAAGTAAACTGTGGAATATAAAGCATTCGTATGTAAAGTGCTTTTCAAAATAGAAAATCTCTCAGAATAATACACTGATATTTTTATTCAGAGCTGGCAAAACACTTTTGTCTTAACATGTCATTAACTGTAATAGCGTTTACAGCGTTACAATTAGAGTCAAATCCGACACACTTTCGAGTATGTATTTGTTCGTGAATCCAATTCGTCAAAAACTTGTCTAAATACTTTGTTCTTCTATGAATCAATAAAAATAGAAACAAAAACAAATATGAAAACAACTATATTTATACATATAACATGTGATTCGTGAGAGATCCCACGAATTTGTTTTTTTGCAGTTGAAAGCAAACCCATTGGGTTACTACTAGTGAAGAAATAATTAATGAACAAATAATCGAAGAGGGCATTAGTTCATAAAATATTAAATAATAAAATAAAAACAAGTAAAAACGGTTTTATATACCCTCCACCACGGATTGCATTCCACAGAGGTTGTCGGTTTTCATAGAAGAAGTAATATTACAGGAAAATATAATTTCTTTATTATAGCCAAACCAAAACAAATACAAATATTGAAAAATTAATTTTATAAATAAATATAATATATTAAATATTACAGGAAAATATAATTTCTTTAATATAGCCAAACCAAAACAAATACAAATATTGAAAAATTAATTTTGTAAATAAATATATTATTTTAATTATTTCAAACCACGCTTATAAGGTAATGCTACCAATACGTCAATTCAAAAAATAAATATTCTTATATTTATATTTTCAAAAATATTTCCAAAGCCATAAATATTGGTAGATAGTGGGTGCTATAGTTGGTTGTATTTCCATTCTATTTGAATTCCAAAAGTACAAATTTTGAAAATCCATTATCAGACGTACATAGCGCAAAATAACCTAACTTCATGATTCAACCTATTTTTGCCGTAAAAGAAAAAGTACGAATTTGGAAAAAAAACTTTTTATTTTGCGTGTCTATGCAGTCAGAGGTATGTATATACCGCCCATTTGGTTGGTACCATTTTTACCCCCTTGACGTTTCTACGCAATTAGAATTTTATCATTCTAGCTGTAGACGTTTAGTTGGTATTTTTTTTAACCCTCTGTACCATTTTATCCCTTGAAAGTACTAATTTCGAAAATTTCGTCCATTTTCCGTGTCTAAGCAGTCAGAGGAATGTATACTCCGAATTTCATGACTCTAGCTGCGGTCATTTGATTGGTACTATTTTTATCGCCTTTTTTCATTTTAACCCCAAAAAGTACGAATTTCGAAAAATCAGTTTATTTTCCGTGTCTACACTCAGAGGAATGTATACTCCGAATTTCATGACTCTAGCTGCGGTCATTAGATTGGTACTATTTGTATCCCCTTTTTTCATTTTAATCCCAAAAAGTACGAATTTTGAAAAATCCGTGTATTTTACTTATCTATACAATCAGAGGAATGTATACACCGAATTTCATTATTATAGGTACAGCCGTTTGGTTGGTACCATTTTTATCCCTCTATTCCTATTTTACCTCTTAAAAGTACGAATTTGGAAAAAATACTTTTATATTATGTATCTACTAAACTAGAGGAATGTACACACAGAATTTCGTGTTTCTAGCTGTTGTCGTTTAATATGTACATTTTGTATCCCTTTTTTGCCCCATTTCACCCCCTACAAATAAGAATCACTTTATGGTGCACGTTTTTGCTATAAGGGGAATGCGCGTACCAAATATCAAGCAAATATAAACAGACATATTCAAAAAACATGCTTGAATACCGTAAAATATTAGGGATTATTATGGGTATTTTTAGTCCTTGTGAGTGAAAAAATTTTCCCTTTGAGCCGATTTCGCCCCATTTCAATTCCAACCGTTCTAGCTCCTTTCGTTTAGATGCTAGCAGACGGACGGACATGGCTAGATCGTCTTAGAATTCTATGACGATCAAGAATATATATACTTTATAGGGTCTCAGGTCGATATTTCGAGGTTTTACAAACGGAATGACAAAGTTAGTATACCCCCATCCTGGAGGTGAAGGGTATAATAATATTTTTTAATGGAAAAAAGAATTAAATTAATTTTTATACATCCACAAGGAAGTCAAAATATCTTAACTACGTCAGAAGTTTTGGAATTTCGAAAACAGAAGCAGCTAATGCTCACGCCAATCGCGCGGAAACAGCGCATTAGCACCACCTACCCTTGTACACAGCATTTTGTACTAACGTAAATTTCTAACTAACTGATTAGTTCTGCAGAGAATCCCACATATATACAGTGAGCAGTAGGGGTGGGATAGTGTTGTATGGGAATTTTAGGAGTTCAATTTGTGGGTGCACGACTTTTCGATTTTCATGTGCTAGAATACCCAGTTACACTCCACCCACATTTTTGGCTCATGATTTTTTTCCGAACCTCACAAAACTAGGGTTTCTAGCATATGGAAATCGAAAAGTCGATCTGATTTTTCAAAAAAATATGCCATAAATGATATGAAACTAATTATTAAAATTAAATAGTTTTTCACTTACTTTTTTAAACAAAAAATATATATCATGTCAAACTCACATTTTGGTACAACATAAGTCTTGGTAACCCTGAGAAAAACCAAAATCTTTATTAAAATTTCATAATTTTTGATTTACTCTATACTTAGTTGGATAGCTCAGAAGTCGTAAAACCTCATTCAACCAAGTCGGCATTGAGCGCCCCTGCTTTTCGGTGTAGTTGACTCTTTTCAGGCAGGATACCCCATTGAGCTTAGCTTTGTTGGAAATAGTACGATTTTGGATGCTTTTTCCTAAATTACCACACAAATGCTCAATGGGTTTCAAATCGCGACTTTAGGGATGCGTGCAGTATTGTAGAAAGAAGGAAGTAATAACTATAAGGAATATTATGTTTTGCAGGACTCTGGTTAAAGATTTCTTTCAGAATTTTCACGGAATCTGTTCTGTGCACCTTCTGAGCAGTAAATTGCCAACACCGGGTGACGACTTGAAGTCCCATGACACTAAACCAACATGGTTGACAGTGTCTTTAGATTTATTTATTATTATTTTTGTCCCTCAAAAAGCTAACCACTTGCTCAAGGAATAATCCACATTTTTCTGAGTGTAGAAACACGACATTCGGCGTGTAAATTCCTCTAATTGGGGGAGGGGGAATGTATAAATAGGGATAAAATTGGTACCGAGCAAATGGCTGCAACTATAATAGCGACATTCGACATTCCTATGATTGAATAGACCTCAAAATCGATGAAATTGATACTCCCAGCAAAAAAACTGAGAATATAAGTGTTTTCTAATCGCATCCTAAGATTCGGAATGAATATATTTTCCGCTTTTCAGAAAGTTTTTTTAATAAACTTTCACACATGATTTCGCAAGAAGCAAGCAAGAAATTGGCTTCATTGCACCGATGAAGAAGAACACCAACAAAATAGAAAAAATACCCGCAATAATATTTAATATGAACGGATTTTATGTAAATTTCTTTGAATATTACTTCCTTTCTGTATAATTATTTTGATACATATCGTCATAGTCCTAGACAAGCAATAAAAAAAACATATTTATAAAATTAATTAATTAATTTAAATTCAAATTATAATAATGAAACATCGCAATTTATTTAGAAAATATTGCTATTTGCAGAAAATATCATAATTTTCCTAATGTTTTACTACACTTTCACGTATAAGTCGACAGTCTCTAATTTGCCGGTAATACTGTGGAATGCAATCCATGATGTTATATAAGATTCGACCCTGGCGAACTTAAAGCATTTTCACAAGTTTGCATTTCAATAATACTATACACCTAAACATTTATTTTTTGTGATTCAAATAATTTTTTTTTTTTTCTAAAATTCAAATTCGCACAATGAAGTTCATATCTTTTAAATTTATCAATAAATATTTTTAAATAAACATTTTTTTCTTCCATATGATGCTAGCTATTAACAAATAGAACAGAATATTTTTTCCTGTTTTGTTTTCTATTTTTACTAAAGGTTAAATAATATTTTTTTAGTTTTTTCGTTTGTATTTTTTTTTGTCTGTAATCAATATTTGATTTGAACTGGGATATTGTCCTGGCTCAAGACCATTTTGCATCTATATTTAAAAGAATGCAAATTTATTTACAAATGGCATGGTGACATTTATTACTTGGCTGCAGACTACCACGATCATGATTTCGACCATGTCAAAAGTCTTTTCAAGTGGCTTCGCAGCGACTTTTCAACATCAAACCCGGTCTCTATAAGGAGACGAATCTCACAAGTAATAAATGTGACCATGACATTGGTAAATAAATTTGCATTCTATTAAATATAGATGCAAAATGGTCTTGAGCCAGGACAATATCCCAGTTCAAATCAAAATAATATTTTTTAATTTCGTTTTTGGCGTATGTTTCTAAACCACTGCTTTTACGTGATAATGATATTCATAAATTTTATAGCCCCTAACATCGATCTAAAGTTTAACTAAAAGCGGAAACGATCGGACTTCTACTGCCAAAGTGATAGTTGAAATATCAAAGGAGCGTAAATTTGAATTTTAGTAAGAATTAATAACTTTTTCGAAATGTTACACATAATCCTTCGAGTAATTTTCTGTTCGATATAGTAATTTTCATTAAAAAACAAGTGAAATAAAAAGGATAAAGTCGGTCGGGGCCGACTATATAATACCCTACACCACTCCCTGCGTATATACCTCGCTTTTATTACTAAACCCAGGCGTTTCATGGTAGCAATTTTATGTAGTTCATATAAATTATACAGTTTACCATAAATTCATCTTAGTCATAGTTAACAAATATGGTAAAATATATGATAATTGTTCCAATTTTCCGGCAGACAAATACAAATTATACAAGGTCGCCTATAACAACACTTGTGCCCGGTCCAAAACATGGCCTATATATTTCTCATTCACGGTAGGTATTCATACTTGAAATATATCATGATCCGATGTAAGACGTAGTTTCTAGAGCTGTATTAGAGTAGAATGGGGGCCCATTTGGGTCATTCCAAAGTATGGACACATATACTTGACTTTGTATTCTTAGTTGAAATATAATAACACTAGTCAATAGTCAAAATGTAATCGGGATGCGATAATTTTTTCTGTGTAGATAACCTTGACATGAGCTCGAAAAACGCAATAAATTTTTTTTTTTTCGTTTGGTTTTTGTTTTATTTTTTTGAAATTTAAAAAAATTTTTTTTTGTTAATTTGTTCCGTCCGGCATAACTCGGGAACCACTAGCCCGATTTAATTGAATTAAAAAAATTTAAAATTACAATTCCCTTAATCTGTTCATATATTGTTTTCCTATACAAGCAACAGTTTCCAAGTTAAAAATGAATATATAAAGGAAAAAACTTATTTTTTGCCTAAAGATTTAAATTTTTTTTAAATCCATAAAAAATCCAAAATGAAAAAAAATGTCAAATCTTATTACTTTTACGTAAAGTCACATAACCTATGAGCAAAATGAGACAAAGATCATGAAAATCGATGCACGCGTTTCGCTTTTATTCGCAATTGAGTAAAGGTATGAATTTCAAAAATTTGCTCGTCATATGTACAACTTTGTCTATGGTAAGGTTTTTTCTTTTTTTTTCATTCTCAGAATTAACAAAACGGAATAAACAAAGGGTTATTTAATTTTTATGATTGCGTAAGCAAAGTAATAAACGCTAATAAATGTGCGTGAACAATTAAAAGGAAAAAAGGAAAGGGGACTTTTTTAATTATTTGGGTTTTCCGTTGGCTACCTGTATGATTTTTTTACAGAAATGCAACCCACATTTAAGGGTGGTCATTATTCGGAAAATTTAAGACTCACACATGGTGAAACAGGTATGTAGCCACCGTAAAAAAATATACACCCATTTATAAGTACCTGTCAGTAAAATACTAAACAATACACAGTATAAATAGGTCTTCATTGATCGATTTTACTCATTCAACAAGTGTCGACGAACGCGATAGTTAAAATGAGCAAACGTTCGCGAGGATTTGAATGCAATACCAATCCAAGTAATTTTTGTTACATGTGCGGAGAATACGTTTCTGAAAAAAAAACAAGCGTTGTTTTTCACCTAAATTGAGAGATTCATTTGAAGAGAGCTTCAATTTAAAGGTCTCAAACATAGATGAGCGGTGGACACCAAGTGCTCTATGTCCAAGGTGCTACGTACAGCTAGCTGTAGATTACGAAATTCAAGAACATATATAACTTATTATTGAAATTCTTTCAGACGACAGCCGAGAATCATCATGCCAATGCTTTGGAAAGCTCCGCTTTGCCATGTAACAGATTGCTACTTCTGTCTTAGCAAAAAAACAGGCGTGGGAAAAAATATACGATGGACTTACGCTGCTGTTTCAACAGTGAATTTTCCAGTGTCATTTTCCGAAGAACCAGTGGACCCAAACAAATGACCGCAGCTAGAGTGATGAAATTTGGAGTATACATTCCTTTGACTACGTAGAAATGATAAATAAAAGTTTTTTTCCAAATTCGTACTTTCAAGGGATACAATGGGTACGGAGGGATAAAAATGGTACCAACCAAACGGCTACACCTGGAATAATGAAATTCGGTGTAAACATTCCTCTGATTGCATAGACACTTAAAATAAAGAGATTTTTCGAAATTCGTATTTTTTGGGGTTAAAATGAAAAAATAGGACAAAAATAGTACCAATAAAATGACCGCATGCAATTCAGAGTATACATTCCTCTGACTGCATAGACACGCAAAATAAAAAGTTTTTTCCAAATTCGTAATTTTTTTTTACGGCAAAAATTGGTTGAATCATGAAGTTAGGTTATTTTGCACTATGTAAGTCTGATAATGGATTTTCAAAATTTGTACTTTTGGAATTAAAATAGAATGGAAAGACAACCAACTGTAGCACCCACTATCTACCAATATTTATGGTATTTAAGCTTCTTGAAAATATAAATATAAGAATATTTATTTTTTGATTTGAAATAAATAATGGTTTGAAATAACTAAAATATTATATTTATTTGTAAAATTATTTTTTCAATATTTGTATTTGTTTTGGTTTGACTATATTAAAAAAATTATATTTTCCTGTAATATTACTGCACTTCTACGAAAACCGACAACCTCTGTGGAATGCAATCCATGGTGGAGGGTATATAAAGTTCGGCCCGGCCAAACTTAACGCCGTTTTTACTTGTTTTTTTTTAATGTAGAGTCCTTACAAATGGCCCCATTTTCATTTTTACCCCTCAAGAACGCACATTTTACATCGGATTTTTTTTTTCAAATTTTGCAGATTACACTACTCAACAAAATGAAAAAAATTTCATGTACTCCGGATGCGATAATTTTTTCTGTGTAGATAACCTTGACATGAGCTCGAAAAACGCAATAATTTTTTTTTTCGTTTGGTTTTTGTTTTATTTTTTTTTTTAAATTTTAAAAATTTTTTTTTGGTTAATTTGTTTCGTCCGGCATAACTCGGGAACCACTAGCCCGATTTAATTGAATTAAATTTTAAAAAATTTAAAATTACAATTCCCTTAATCTGTTCATATATTGTTTTCCTATACAAGCAACAGTTTCCAAGTTAAAAATGAATATATAAAGGAAAAAACTTATTTTTTGCCTAAAGATTTAATTTTTTTTTTTAAATCCATAAAAAATCCAAAATGAAAAAAAATGTCAAATCTTATTACTTTTACGTAAAGTCACATAACCTATGAGCAAAATGAGACAAAGATCATGAAAATCGATGCACGCGTTTCGCTTTTATTCACAATTGAGTAAAGGTATGAATTTCAAAAATTTGCTCGACATATGCACAACTTTGTCTATGGTAAGGTTTTTTCTTTTTTTTTGATTCTCAGAATTAACAAAACGGAATAAACAAAGGGTTATTTAATTTTTATGATTGCGTAAGCAAAGTAATAAACGCTAATAAATGTGCGTGAACAATTAAAAGGAAAAAAGGAAAGGGGACTTTTTTAATTATTTGGGTTTTCCGTTGGCTACCTGTATGATTTTTTTACAGAAATGCAACCCACATTTAAGGGTGGTCATTATTCGGAAAATTTAAGACTCACACATGGTGAAACAGGTATGTAGCCACCGTAAAAAATATACACCCATTTATAAGTACCTGTCAGTAAAATACTAAACAATACACAGTATAAATAGGTCTTCATTGATCGATTTTACTCATTCAACAAGTGTCGACGAACGCGATAGTTAAAATGAGCAAACGTTCGCGAGGATTTGAATGCAATACCAATCCAAGTAATTTTTGTTACATGTGCGGAGAATACGTTTCTGAAAAAAAAACAAGCGTTGTTTTTCACCTAAATTGAGAGATTCATTTGAAGAGAGCTTCAATTTAAAGGTCTCAAACATAGATGAGCGGTGGACACCAAGTGCTCTATGTCCAAGGTGCTACGTACAGCTAGCTGACTCAAGGTAAGTGTAGATTACGAAATTCAAGAACATATATAACTTATTATTGAAATTCTTTCAGACGACAGCCGAGAATCATCATGCCAATGCTTTGGAGAGCTCCGCTTTGCCATGTAACAGATTGCTACTTCTGTCTTAGCAAAAAAACAGGCGTGGGAAAAAATATACGATGGACTTACGCTGCTGTTTCAACAGTGAATTTTCCAGTGCCATTTTCCGAAGAACCAGTGGACCCGCAACCGTCCGTTCACCAAATAATCCGGGAATGTCCTTACAAAAACAGATGTTGTCTTTTTTTGTGTAGTACCTTGCGTATGGTTCATGACGCTTCCTGTAGATTGTTGTCACCACACCAGGAGCCAAGAAAACGAACTGTTGCATGCGCGATGCATGCAACTCTGCATCTTCCTTGGAGAGTTTCAATTTTCTAACCCAATCGTTCAGTTCTGCTTGGGAACATAAGCGTTGACCTCCATGCAATGTATATGTTGACTCGCATTCTGATGTGGTTTCTACTGTCTCCGGATCTGATGTTGGATGTATCGCCTCATTATTAGATGCCCATCTTGAAACGGACGGTATCGGGTCCACTGGTTCTTCGGAAAATGGCACTGGAAAATTCACTGTTGAAACAGCAGCGTAAGTCCATCGTATATTTTTTCCCACGCCTGTTTTTTTGCTAAGACAGAAGTAGCAATCTGTTACATGGCAAAGCGGAGCTCTCCAAAGCATTGGCATGATGATTCTCGGCTGTCGTCTGAAAGAATTTCAATAATAAGTTATATATGTTCTTGAATTTCGTAATCTACACTTACCTTGAGTCAGCTAGCTGTACGTAGCACCTTGGACATAGAGCACTTGGTGTCCACCGCTCATCTATGTTTGAGACCTTTAAATTGAAGCTCTCTTCAAATGAATCTCTCAATTTAGGTGAAAAACAACGCTTGTTTTTTTTTCAGAAACGTATTCTCCGCACATGTAACAAAAATTACTTGGATTGGTATTGCATTCAAATCCTCGCGAACGTTTGCTCATTTTAACTATCGCGTTCGTCGACACTTGTTGAATGAGTAAAATCGATCAATGAAGACCTATTTATACTGTGTATTGTTTAGTATTTTACTGACAGGTACTTATAAATGGGTGTATATTTTTTTACGGTGGCTACATACCTGTTTCACCATGTGTGAGTCTTAAATTTTCCGAATAATGACCACCCTTAAATGTGGGTTGCATTTCTGTAAAAAAATCATACAGGTAGCCAACGGAAAACCCAAATAATTAAAAAAGTCCCCTTTCCTTTTAATTGTTCACGCACATTTATTAGCGTTTATTACTTTGCTTACGCAATCATAAAAATTAAATAACCCTTTGTTTATTCCGTTTTGTTAATTCTGAGAATCAAAAAAAAAAGAAAAAACCTTACCATAGACAAAGTTGTGCATATGTCGAGCAAATTTTTGAAATTCATACCTTTACTCAATTGCGAATAAAAGCGAAACGCGTGCATCGATTTTCATGATCTTTGTCTCATTTTGCTCATAGGTTATGTGACTTTACGTAAAAGTAATAAGATTTGACATTTTTTTTCATTTTGGATTTTTTATGGATTTAAAAAAAAAAATTTAAATCTTTAGGCAAAAAATAAGTTTTTTCCTTTATATATTCATTTTTAACTTGGAAACTGTTGCTTGTATAGGAAAACAATATATGAACAGATTAAGGGAATTGTAATTTTAAATTTTTTAAAATTTAATTCAATTAAATCGGGCTAGTGGTTCCCGAGTTATGCCGGACGAAACAAATTAACCAAAAAAAAATTTTTAAAATTTAAAAAAAAAAATAAAACAAAAACCAAACGAAAAAAAAAATTATTGCGTTTTTCGAGCTCATGTCAAGGTTATCTACACAGAAAAAATTATCGCATCCGGAGTACATGAAATTTTTTTCATTTTGTTGAGTAGTGTAATCTGCAAAATTTGAAAAAAAAAATCCGATGTAAAATGTGCGTTCTTGAGGGGTAAAAATGAAAATGGGGCCATTTGTAAGGACTCTACATTAAAAAAAAACAAGTAAAAACGGCGTTAAGTTTGGCCGGGCCGAACTTTATATACCCTCCACCATGGATTGCATTCCACAGAGGTTGTCGGTTTTCGTAGAAGTGCAGTAATATTACAGGAAAATATAATTTTTTTAATATAGTCAAACCAAAACAAATACAAATATTGAAAAAATAATTTTACAAATAAATATAATATTTTAGTTATTTCAAACCATTATTTATTTCAAATCAAAAAATAAATATTCTTATATTTATATTTTCAAGAAGCTTAAATACCATAAATATTGGTAGATAGTGGGTGCTACAGTTGGTTGTCTTTCCATTCTATTTTAATTCCAAAAGTACAAATTTTGAAAATCCATTATCAGACTTACATAGTGCAAAATAACCTAACTTCATGATTCAACCAATTTTTGCCGTAAAAAAAAATTACGAATTTGGAAAAAACTTTTTATTTTGCGTGTCTATGCAGTCAGAGGAATGTATACTCTGAATTGCATGCGGTCATTTTATTGGTACTATTTTTGTCCTATTTTTTCATTTTAACCCCAAAAAATACGAATTTCGAAAAATCTCTTTATTTTAAGTGTCTATGCAATCAGAGGAATGTTTACACCGAATTTCATTATTCCAGGTGTAGCCGTTTGGTTGGTACCATTTTTATCCCTCCGTACCCATTGTATCCCTTGAAAGTACGAATTTGGAAAAAAACTTTTATTTATCATTTCTACGTAGTCAAAGGAATGTATACTCCAAATTTCATCACTCTAGCTGCGGTCATTTGTTTGGTACTATTTTTATCCTCTTTTTCTATTTTGGTCCCAAAAAGTACGAATTTTGAAAAATCCGTGTATTTTACTTGTCTATACAATCAGAGGAATGTATACACGGAATTTCATTATTCTAGGTACAGCCGTTTGGTTGGTACCATTTTTATCCCTCTATTCCCATTTTAGTACGAATTTGGAATTTAAAAGTACGAATTTGGAAAAAATACTTTTATATTATGTATCTACTAAACTAGAGGAATGTACACACCGAATTTCGTGTTGCTAGCTGTTGTCGTTTAATATATACCATTTTTATCCCTTTTTTGCCCCATTTATAAAGAGACATATTCAAAAAACTTGCTTGAATACGGTAAAATATTAGGGATTATTATGGGTATTTTTAGTCCTTGTGAGGGAAAATTTATTCCCTTTGGGCCGATTTCGCCCCGTTTCAATTCCAACCGATCTACGACTATAAGACGCATTTATGGAAAATTTGAACATTCTAGCTCCTTTCGGTTAGATGCTAGCGTGCTTTCAACAGACGGACAGACGGACGGACACGGCTAGATCGTCTTAGAATTTTATGACGATCAAGAATATATATACTTTATAGGGTCTCAGGTCGATATTTCAAGGTGTTACAAAAGGAATGACAAAGTTAGTATACCCCCATCCTGGAGGTGGAGGGTATAAAAACAAAAAAGTGGTTCCATATAGATCACTTTCAAAGTAAGTATTGTTAGTTGAAATATGACATGATATGAACAATTATATCGAGATCTAATGCACGATGTGGGTTCTAGAGATGTAATAGAGTAGATTGGGGGCCCAATTTGTATGGGGGTTATACCAAAATATGAACCCATATATTTGACTTTCATAATATGTCTTCTTAGTTGAAATATAATACAAAATGCAAAATTTGAAAAACTTCTGATGTAAAATGTGGGTCCTAGAGAGGTAATAATTCAAATGGGGGCCCACTTGTAAGGGCGCTACAGTAAAAAGTGGACCTTTACAGATCACTTTCAAAGTAGGTATTCTTTATTTAAATATAACATGATCTGCAAAATTTTATCAAGATCCAATGTAAGATGTGCATTTTAGAGCAGCAATATAGTAAATCAGATGTACATTTGTATGGGGGCTATATCAAAACATAGACCCATGTATTCCACTTTCCCGTGAGCTGTTTCTAGTTCAAATATAACACGATCCTGAAAATTTGGTCATGATCCCATGTAAAATGTGTATTCTAGATCTAAATCTGAACCGATTTTGTCCAATCGTCCTTGGCCAAAAAAGTAACTTCTGCCAAATTTCATGTCAATCGGACCACAATTGCGACCTGTAGAGTGCGAACAAGCTTAGATGGTCAGCAGACGGACGGACGGACAGACAGACATCGTTAATTCGATTCAGATGGTGATTCTGATTCGATCCGTATACTCAAAGGTGGGTCTAGCTCAATTATTTCTTGGTGTTACAAACATTTGGCGCGAAACTAACTTATAATACCCTAGTCCAGTGTAGTGGTGTAGTAACTACTCGAACATCCATAGAGATATTTTTAGATGCTAGATATTTTGTTATGCACATGTTTTATGCCACCACATACTATATCCGATAACAGTATGTCCTAAAGTTGAAATTATAGACTTTTGTCTATTTGGAAAATAAAATGTACACAAGCACATCTCGGATCCAATATACCTCGCTTACCAAGTAAAATATGTATGTATTTAGAAAAGGAAAACTAATGCCTAAAATATCTGTAGTTACTACAATTATACATATCGGCCGTATATAAAGGCCATTATTCAGTATAAGCTCTAAATGATAAGAATAGGACTGGTCGACACACAAAACGCAAACCGCAAATACTATTGTCGCTTAAGATGGATTTGCCTTGAATGTTTTTACATTGCCTGGAGAAGAATTAGATTCAAAATGTAGAAACTCCAGACGTTATAAAATAAAACTATAAAATTCAAATGGTGAACGGGTTTCCACTGGAAATTTATTGTTGAAGGCGATTAAAATCGTCATATTTCCGATGATTTGAAAAAATAGTGGTGTTGGTGTTGCTTTGTTGTCGATGACGACCAGTGTAGTTAGTAGATAGACTAATCGAATAAATATATGTACGAGTATATAAGAATAAGTAATAAGTAAGTACATTTTGATGTATGTATATATAAAATATTTCTAAAAATAAGCTGACAAAAGACAAGTTTCAAGAATGTTGTATATAAAGATTATACATTTGCTATATGTATGTATGTAGGTAGATTATTATCTATATTCATTCATACCAAACACATACAATGTATATAAGGTATGTATGTTTGTAAGTTTGCAAAATTTAGATATCGTTTCAGATGAAAATGTTTTAACATCCCACTAGGCAGAGATATGTTGTATGTATACCTTTTCATTGGGGACAAGATAATGTTATAGCATTTCCGTCTGTTTCGACTTTTACCGGAAGTTCGTAAGTAAAGTAATTATGTGTAATAAGTTGGCCAGGAAATGTATGTATGTTTTCAATCTTTCTTTTCATTGTAGACTTTGTATATATTTTGTATGTGTGTGTGTGTGTATATACCAGTATACTACATACATATATTTTTTAACGACGTTCGAGTCTCTTGGTCGAGTGTCTTGGACACTTCTAACCATTGGTATTTGAAACACCACACTTTGAGCGTAATATGGCTGCCAATCTTTGTGTCAAGGGTTCCGTTGGAGATTCCGAGTCACTGCAGGATGTTGATGGAATTTTATTGCCTGAAAATAGAAATAAAGAAAATATCACGAATATCAGAAGGACTAAGGGTAAAAATTTTACCGTAAAATATAAAATGTTGGCTTAAAGTAAAAAATTGTGAAAAGTGTCTTTAGAAAACTCAGCGTAATTTTTGATCATATAAAGAATACCAAAATATTTTATGGGCATATAATTGCTGACTAAATAGGGAATATTTGGGACAGAATAGTTTCAGAAACCCAGATAGGGAAAGTTGAAATAAATTCAAGTGCGACCCCAAATTTTTGATTTTTTGCAAAAATTACAGCTTTTTTCTCGACTGACAAGATATATGTTACAAACTATATTGATTCTTAATAGATCGCGAGAAAATTATAAAACAAAAATGTCATGCATACGAGTCATTTTAGCCATATCTCCCGCGAAAATTATCCAATTTGTATTTTTTGTTTAGCGTGCTCCACCGAAATACTCACATTTATTGTCGATCTTCCAAAAAATATGGACGAATTTTAGCTCTAGTAATTTTGTTGTATAAGTTGTCATGCAATTTTGCTATTTAAGCGTCAAGAGCATTTTTACAACTTATACTTTTTTTCGCTTAGTATAATGCTCCCTAGACCAACAAATTTGACCCACTTTAAAAAGAAAAATAGACCAGCTGGCCTATAATTTATTCTGCAAAAATGGTCTACTCAATGGCCCTTTCAGAATTATAGGGCCGCTATTCTATTTCATTCAAGAGTCGTAATTTGTTGGTCAGTGTAATCGATGGATTTGACAATCAATGGAAAATACAATAAAAAAATTTTCAATATTATAGAATAATACTTCTATAGCACTGTGGAATATAAAAAATAGAGGGTGTAAAGTAAGTATAATCTCGTTTTGAAGGCTAACGTGTGGTGATCATTTTATATGGCGATCAATATTGCACCCTTTTGTACATTCTTATGATGAATATGTATCGGAAACCTTATGATCCTCACACGTCAGATGTAGTATGTGTTCAGCAATATTACTTAAAACACTACGTGTAACATTTTTGTTGAATATTTAAACCTTCTAGCTACTCAACATAGGGGTCTTTGCGGTTAATTTTGTGAAAAGAGGGTATAAACATCTCTAAAACAGCAGTTTAACGGGTCAAAATGTTCTACAACAAGTAAGAAGGCGTTAAGTTCGGCCGGGCCGAATCTTATATACCCTCCACCTCGGAGTGCATTCCACAGTATTACCAGCAGATTAAATGATGCCCACTTTACATAGAAGTTCAGTATCATATTACGAAAATTGTGATATTTTTATGTCCCATTATTATCCCCCTTTTTCAATTATATACCTTAAAAGTGCGAATTTCGAAAAATCCCTCCATTTTACGTGTCTATGTAAATATCGGTATGTACACACCGAATTTCATGATTCTAGCTGTTGTCGTATCATTGGTACCATATTTTATCCCTTTTTGCTAAAACTTTTATTTTCTTTGTGGTGCTTTCAAGCTACAAGAGGAATGTCCGCAACAAATTTCAAATGTATGAAAATCAGAAATTTAATTAATAAACTAAGGATATAATGGAAATAATACTTCAATTCATAAAGTAAATATAAGGCAGCAATCATAAATACTGGGCGATAGAGAGTGTATTTTCAGATACTGTCGTTTGGTTGGTTGTATTTCCATCCTATTTTAATTTCAAAAGTATACATTTTGAAAATACTTATCTCTCACATACGCAGTTCTACCATTCATGGTTCTACCAATTTTTGTCGTAAAAGCAACAAAATAAAGTACGAATTTGGAAAAAAATATATATTACGTGGCTATGCAGTCAGAGGAATTTATACACCGAATTCCACGATTCTATCTGCGGCGATTTTGTTGATACCATTTTTATCAAATTTTTCACATTTTACCCCTTAAAAGTACGACTTTCGTATTCTATGTATTTAACGTGTCTATGCAGTTAGAGGGATGTACACACCGAATTTCATCATTCTAGCTGTAGCCTTTTAGATGGTACTATTTTTATCCCTCTGCTGCCATTGAATCCCTTGAAAGCACGAATTTGGAAAAACCTTTTATTTTTCGTGTCTATGCAGTCAGATAAATGTATAGTCCGAATTTCATGATTCTAGCTGCGGTCATTTGGTTGGTACTATTTTTATCCCCTTTTTCATTTTAACCCCAAAAAGTACGAATTTCGAAAAATTATTTTATTTTGTGTGTCTATGCAATCAGAGGAATATATACACCCAATTTCATTATTCTAGGTGCATTGGGTTGGTACTATTTTTATCCCTCTATCCCCATTTAACCCCTTAAAAGTACGAATTTAGAAAAAATACTTATATATTATATATCTACTCTATTAGAGGAAGGTACACGCCAAATTTTATGTGTCTATCTGTTGTCGTTTGATATCCCTTTTTGTCTCATTTCGCCCTCTACAAATAAAAATCACTCCATGGTGCCCTTTTATGCTATAAATGGAATGCGAATTGCAAATATCAAGTAAATACAAGATAATATGATCAAAAAACATGCTGAAATACTCTAAATATTAGGGGTATTTTCAGCCCTTGTGAGGGAAAATTTTTTCCCTCTGGGCCGATTTCGCCCACTTTCAATCCCAACCGATCTGCAACCATAAGACACATTCAGGAAAAATTTGAACCTCCTAGCTCATTTCGTTCGACCGCTATCGTGCTTTCAACAGACAGACAGACAGACGGACATGGCTATATCGTCTTAGAATTTTACCACGACCCAGAATATATATACTTTATGAGGTCTCAGACGAATATTTTAAGGTACGGAATGACAAAGTGAATATACCCCCATCCTGGAGGTGGAGGGTATACAAATATTTACCATAAAATTATACAATAAGTTTCTGAACACACAACTTAAATGCCGGAAATAAGTCAAACGTAAAATTCGTTTTATGGTTAATTTCCTACTTTTTTCGAATTGGTGCTAAATTGTCCTACAAAATTTAATTTTAAGGACTTTTTAGGACATTTGTATTATTATATACACTGTCCGACAGTCTATGCTACACAAAAAACAGATGATATACACCTGAAACTATAGATGAAATTGAGTTAATTTGCGTTTTTCATTATCTCATCCTGCTGCCACTTAATTCTTTCTAAAGGATACATTTTTTTCAAAAATTATTCTTAATATTTATTCGCACCCTATGACACCGGTATAAATGCGAAATCAAAGATGTGCTAAAATACTTTAAATTTCAAGCTTCTATCTGTATTAGTTTAGTGTTAAAAACAATTTAATGTTATGTCTCTTAAAAAGCAAGATGTGAATAAACTAGAAAAACTAAGGGATAAACTTGAAATAGATGTTAATGCTGAACTAATACAGATAGAAGCTTGATATTTGAGTTATTTTTAATAGATAATCTCATCTTTAATACCGTTATCATAGGGTGCGTACAGGTCGGTCTAACAAAAATTGGCGCAAGTAAGTTTTACGGCTCAAGAATGGGCCCTATTTAATATGAAGCAAATAGCTTCAGATTTATATTTAGCCCCCATACAAATGTCACTCCCCACTTGACCTTTTTCGCTCTATGAACCAAATATTTTAAGCAATTGTCTTCAAATTTGGTACAACATGCTATAATCCAAATAGTAAAATCAATGCTGAAAATGGGTACGATCTGTTCAGATTTATATACAGCTCCCATACAAGTGCCACATCCGATTTAACTTTTTCCGCTCTAGAAACCACATATTTTAGCAGATTTGAATCGAATTTCGCACAACATTCTATATTTCAACTAGAAACATTTGTAGTGAAAGTGGGCCTGATCGGTTCCGTCTTAAATACATATATTTATATATAGCTCCCTAGAGCGAAAATTGGGAGCGACAATTTCACGTTTCCGCTCTAGAAACCGTTTTTGGCGAAACTCAACTGGACACCACATATTATATTTTACCTATAAAATATGTGAAGTGAGTCACATCGTTCCGGGTATTAGTATAGCCCCCAAACAAATATCCTTCCCGATTTAACTTTTCTCTCTCTAAAAGCCATATACCTTTTCATATTTTGATCTAATTTGGGAGATCACATTATATTTTACCGAATCGAATTGTAATGTGATAAAAAGTGGAGCGTATCACTTTGAATTTATAAATTGAATCTTCAACATTTGCAGCATATCCATAGATATTAACAGACAGCTCCTAATCGGCGTGGCGTTGACTCCGCCAAATTTTGGAACTTGTCCACAGGTGTTTTGTTCCTTTCTTTCCGTACTGTGGAAGTAACCTCAATTGGAGAAGTTTGTGCTGCCAGATCGATACCCCATAGCAATAGGAAAATAATATCGCAATGATAAATCAGCAATATTATCAGATTATTATCCAGAAGAAATTTGGATGATATCGCTAAAATATCATCTGGAAGATAACAATTTGATATCGCTACATACTAGAAGACAAAAATGCAATTTTCCATATTTGAATTGAATCGAAATGAATAATTACAAGAAGTTGTGAATGAAGAACTACAATGATAAATGGAAGACAGTATTGGTTCGGAATAATAGAAATTTCCTTCGTCAACATGGACATTTCGGTATGGTCTAACAGTTAACCCCCGAAATGCATTAAAAATGTTCCGAAACCACCCAATTCTGAACACCTAAAATTCCCTACTCAATTTTCAATTATTCAACATTCGAAAGCTCTATTCTACTGCACAAGATAATGTCGTTACGACATGAACCTGAAGCCATGCTGTCGATCATCAAGAAGGTCATTGATCTACAGATACTCCACAAAGACGTTGATACTCTCCATAACCTTGAAGAGCGCAGAGCAAATCGATTCAAAAGGGACAATATATTGCGATATCCTACCATCGCCATCATTGAGTTAGAGCACCTGTCCATATATGGGACTTGTATTGCATATTCAGTCTAATGTAGGTAGTTTTTCCAGATACTCGAATGTTTCTTTCGCCATATCAAATACATGTTTTGTCCAACGATCGCCACATTGTTTCTTGATGCCAAGAACACTGTTTATAGATATTGAAGACATTGATAGTCAGTGAATTGCTTGTGTGACAACAGGGGGAACTGGGTCTTGCGTGCATTAAAATCTACTCCTTTCACTCAACTACATTTCGAAGTAGCCAGTAAATCCTGGTCAAGTGCCTCATCCATCAACTGCATTTTGTCTTCAATCTCTTGAAGACTTGGTATATGTTCGACAAAATATGAATGACAAAGTTTAATGCATTTAAAGCCTTTTCGAAAAAGTCGGCAATGAAAATATGAAAGAGAAAGGGACAAATAATAGGGATCTACGCTACTATAGTGCTATGTCTGAGTAAACTCAATATAAATTGACAGATGTCAACACCTAAAGCGTTGTACTGGACTCGATTGAAGATCTTGCGAATATCCAGGGCAATGACTTTACTCTGGCCAACTGGTGGATGGATCGACTCCAACGTTTTGACGAGAACTCCATCGAAGGACACTTTTATATGCATTTTCATTATATCCGAAGGCTGGTTTTTTAAGATTTGATCCGTGCTAAGAAGCATAATAAATGCTCTGGTCCCTAACATTATTTTTCGACGACACCGATGTAGTCCGCAATGTCAACACATACATATGTGTACTGCTCCACTTACCATTGCTTACATCCAAATCAGGCGCATTGAAATCTTTGGGAAAGTGTAGACTTGCAGGCACCATGTCATCCTCTTCCTCCAGCAAAAGACTCGAATACGAATGTGTTGTATTGTCGCTGCGACTGCTGATTTTGCCACCACTCGACGAATTACGTGATGAATTTGAACCATTTAGAGCCGCACCACCACAAGCATTACCTGAGTTATCTATGTCTAAGACATCACCCACTATAATTTGGTGTTCGTCAACGGGCAAATCGTCACCACTACTGCTCATAATGTCATCATCCTCCTCCTCGTCATCATCATCATCGTCGTCGTCCTCATCATCGTCACCGTCTTCGCAGTTTCCGCCCTCATCGTCTCCATCCACGGAATCACTTAGGCTAACACCCACCGAGGCACTGCTGAGAACGCCGCCGGCACCTTCCTCCTCCTCGTCATCATCATCATCATCGTCCTCAATGCTATTGCTGTTGCTGCTAATGTTCGAATTAGGATCCACAACGCCGTCAACGATTCCTGCGACGCCATCCAAATCCTGTAAATGTTGTCGTCGCATGTGTTGCCGATGTAGGTGTTCATCGCTTGCCAAAGCCTCCTGTTCATCACTTTCACCCGCCGATGGATCTGGTGATGGCACCTCCAGTAGCAATTCCGGTGATGATGATGATTTATTATAGTTTTCGTCGCTGTCACTGGAGGTGGCACCTTTCCGAGATGAGTGGAAGAAAGAAAACCAAAACAATTCCAAGGTATTATATTCATTATGTTTTTGTGGGTCGTTATGTCTGTCCGTCGTTGCTACCACTTGTTTACATGAAGGGTTATCAAATAAGAGCTACAAAAAATGTTTAATTTGTTAAAAATGTGAAAGTAAAACAAATAAATTACTCTGGACCACATGTCAAATAAATAGCCCTGATTTGATAACCCTTTTCCCCCTACAGAGTCATACATACTTACCACGTAACTTATCCAATATCAATGGGTAGAATTCTTTTGCTGTCGAATTGTGGGGTTCATATTGTAAAACTATCCGAGGAGTGTCAGTGAAGAGGGCATCAGTTTTGTTTTGTTCGCCACATTCCGTTGCAAAGAGCGAGGCAAAAAAGAATAATAAGAAGAATAAAATATGATTTAATTAGAAACTTTGTTAATTTCTATTTGTCTGGCACAGACAGAAAATAAATAACACTTACTCAGTTTGCAATATTTTAAAGCTTTTTTGTAATCCTTGAGCATGACAGAGGAAAGGAACTGAAAAAGAAAATAATGAAAACCAAGTAAGTAATGAAAAAATGTAAAAAAAGGCTAAAGTCGGGCGGGGCCGACTATATGATACACTCCACTTTCTATCCGAATACAATTCAACTCGGTAAAAAAGTGAAAACGGGAAGAATTTTTGTATGTTTCCTAATCATAGGCTAATATTACCTGGTCTAATTTGTCAAATCGGAAATATTTATATCGGTGCTATATCCAAACATGGAATATAGTGAATATCTTTCACAATAAGTTCATCCAGTTCAAATATAACGTGTTAAGCTCATGTTGTGAAAATTCGTGCTTTCTGGTGCGGAAAAATTCTATCCGAAATTTGTATGGGAGCTATATGTAAATCTGAACCGATGGCCCATTTTCACCATAGGTGTTCCTAGTTTAAATATATGATGTTTTGTCAAATCTGAAGACAATCTGATACAATATGTGGTTTCTAAGCGAAATTTTTATGGGAGCTATATATAAATCTGACCCGATCTGACCTATAGTCACCATGGCTGTTTCTAGTGGAAATATAAGATGTTTTGTCAAATCTCAAGTCAATCTGATACAATATGTAGTTTCTAGAGCGGAAAAAGTCAAATCGGGAGCGAAATTTGTATCGGGGCTATATCTAAATCTGAACCGATTTAATCCATTTTCAACACAGATGTTTCTAAAGGGTGATTTTTTAAGAGCTTGATAACTTTTTTTAAAAAAAAAACGCATAAAATTTGCAAAATCTCATCGGTTCTTTATTTGAAACGTTAGATTGGTCCATGACATTTACTTTTTGAAGATAATTTCATTTAAATGTTGACCGCGGCTGCGTCTTAGGTGGTCCATCCGCTTAGTCCAATTTTGGCATTTCCACGTTTTTGAGTAACAGAGACCCAATTGGTGCGAACGGCGACGAATCGAAAATTGGTGGTCATCATTAACACTGGCCGATACAGCTGCGATATTTTCTTCAGTTCGCACTCTACGTAAGCGTGTTGGTGGTTTAATGTCCAACAATGTAAATTTGGTGCGAAATTTAGTCACAATAGCCCGAATAGCCGCTTCAGTGGGTCGATTAAACTGACCATAAAATGGAAGCGCGCAATGAACTTTCTTAACAGAGCACGCATTTTGATAATAAAATTCAATAATTTGCAAGCGTTGTTCGTTTGTAAGACGATTCATGATGAAATGTCAAAGCATACTGAGCATCTTTCTCTTTGACACCATGTCTGAAATCCCACGTGATCTGTCAAATACTAATGCATGAAAATCCTAACCTCAAAAAAATCACTCTTTATGAGGATATATTGAAACCTGGAACGAAATAGGTGAAATATAAAATGTATAGTTTGGCCAAAATCGGTTAAACTTATGGGAGCAACATTTGAATTTGGGCTATATTTAAATCTGAAACGATCTTACACACTTTCACCATAGTTTTGTTTACTTAGATTATAAGATGTTGTGCCAAATTTAAAGAAAATCGATTAGAATATATGGCATTTAAAGCGGAAAAAGTCAAATCGGGAGCGACATTTATATGGGGCTATATTAAATCTGAACCGATCTTACCCAATTTCTGCATAGGTGTTTCTAGTAAGATTATAAGATGTTGTGCCAAATTTAAAGAAAATCGAGTACAATATGTGGTTTCTACAAAGGAAAATGTCAAATCGGGAGCGACATTTGTATGGGGACTATATCTAAATCTGAACCGATTTGACCTATTTTCACCATAGATGTTCTTAGTTTAAATATAAGATGTTTTGCCAAATCTGAAGACAATCTCATACAATATGTGGTTTCTAGAGCGGAAAAGGTCAAATCGGGAGAGAAATTTGTATGGGAGCTATATATAAATCTGAACCGATCTAACACATTTTTACCACAGGTGTTTCTAGTTACAATATAAGATGTTTTGCCAATTTTAAAGAAAATCTGTTGTAATATGTGGTATCTACAGTGAAAAGAGTCAAATCGGGAGTGAAATTCGTATGGGGGCTATATCTAAATCTGAACCGATTTTCTTCAAATTAAATAGCGTTCGTCCTTATCCCGAAAAACATCGTTGTGCAAAGTTTCATTTGGTTCTGTTTAGAATTGCGACCTGTATCGTGATTACAAGAATAGATGGACGGACAGACAGACAGACAGACAGACAGACAGACAGACAGACAGACAGACAGACAGACAGACAGACAGACAGACAGACAGACAGACAGACAGACAGACAGACAGACAGACAGACAGACAGACGGACATTGCTAAATCGATTCAAAAAGTGATTCTAAGTCGATCGGTATAATTAACAATGGGTCTATCTCGTTTCCTTTTGGGTGTTACAAACAAATGCACAAAGACATAATACTCTCGTGGAGTGTATAAAAATAGGTAAAACTTTCTGCGGAATTCCCAATATCCAATATTAAAAACAAGTAAGGAAAGGCTAAGGTCGGGCGAGGCCGACTATAAGATACCCTACACCACTACCTGCGTACATACCTGGGTTTGATTAAAAAACCCAGTTGTTTTATGAGGGTGATAAATTATACATTTTTAGTCAATTTATCGAATATGGCAAAATTGATTGGCTGTAATAAGTTGAATCCGAAGTATTATGAAAACAAATCGAAAACTGATAATAAGAGGTGTCAATTTCTTTGCGTAATGCTCCACCTTTGCTGTAAGTCTTCTTAACTGAAATATAACGTGTTGTATCTAAAATCGGGATCCATGGTCCACTTCATCAGTAAGTGTTCCTATGTGAAATAATCCATGATCTGGAAAATTTAAACCAGATCCGATGTAATATGAAGGATTTTAAAAGATAATACTGAAAATTTGTGGGATACTTGTAAAGGGTGTTTTTTATTGAGGTATAGAACTTCGAATTGAAATAAAACACAAGAAAATCGTTTTAATGTCAATTCAATTGGTTTTATTGGAAGGATAATTTTATGCCATTAATGTTTAAATATGATTTCGGGCATGTGGCCGCCGCGGCTGGCTCGAATATAGCCAGCATATGGGGCCGTATGTTGGCAATAACGCCACGAATGTTGGCTTCCAAGTCCCCTAACGTTTCTGGTTTGTTGGCGTAGACGAGCGACTTCACATATCCCCAAAGAAAATAATCCAATGGTGTCAAATCACACATTATGCTGTTAACCGAATTAATTGCTCTGATGGACGATTATGTCGACCATAAAATGGACGGAGCTTGCGGTCAACTTCGCGAACTGAACCATTACTTTCGAAATAAATTTGCACGATTTGCAAGCGTTGTTCTTTTGTCAACCTGTTCATGATGAAATGGCAAACCAAACTAAATATTAATCACTTGACAGCTGACAAAATGGCCGCCAGTTAAAAAAGTGATGCCAACTTAAAGTTCTATACCCCAATAAAAAACACCCTTTATTTGGAAACATTGAGCCATATGGTCCAATTTTTGGGTAAGTATTCCGAAAGTAAATATAATATGATCTGGAAAATTGGACCAAGATCCGGTGACAAATGCAGATTTTACAGCGTTGATAGGATAAGATCGACATTTTTTGGGGGTCTATAAAATCACTTGGGGTTGTACCATAACACGGGCCATTATAGTTCCCTTTAGGTATTCCTAGTGAAAATGAGACATGATCTGCTAAATTTTATAAAGATAAGATGTAATATATAAGTTATAGAGCGATAATAGTGTGAAATGGGGGACCATTTGTACGAGGATGGAAAAAATATGGACTTTTCAATGTATACATTGAAAAGTGGGCCCTTGCAGATCACTTTCAAAGTAGGTATTCTTAGTTGAAATATAACATGATCTGCAAAATTGTATCTAAATCTAATGTACGATGTGGGTTCTAGAGCTATAATAGAGTAGAAATTGAGGCTCAATTTGTATGGGGGTTATACCAAAATACGGACCCATATATTTGACTTCCATAGTATGTATTCTTAGTTGAAATATAATAAAATCTGCAACATTTGATAAATTTCCGATGTAAAATGTGAGTCCTAGAGGGGCACTACATTAAAAAGTAGGGCGCTACATTAAAAAGTAGATCGTTATAGATCACTTTCAAACTAGGTATTCTTTATTGAAATATAACATGATCTGCAAATTTTTATCAAGATCCAATGTAAGATGTGGGTTCTAGAGCTATAGTAGTGTGAATTGGGGCCCATTTGTATGGGGGCTATAAAACAAAACAAAACATTGACCTATATAGCTGGTTTTCAAAATTGAATTGTGTTAAAAATTTTATCAAGATCCGATGTAAAATGTGCATTTTAGAGCAGTAATATTGTAAATCTGAGGTACATTTGTATGGGGGCTATATCAAACCATGGACCCATGTGGTCCACTTTCCCTTTAAATGTTTCTAGTTCAAATATAAAATTTTGTCATGATCCCATGTAAAATGTATATTCTAGAGCAGTATTAGTGTAAATTATAAGGATATTTGAATGGAGGATATCGGATATCGGACAACAATTGCGACAAGCTTAGATGGACAGCAGACGGACAGACGGAAAGACAGACATCGTTAAATCGATTCAGCTGGTGATTCTAAGCCGATCCGTATACTTAAAGGTGGATCTAGCTCAATTATTTCTTGGTGTTACAAACATTTGGCGGAAAACAAACTTATAATACCCTAGTCCACGAAGTGGTGTAGGGTATAACAAGTCGGGCGGGGCCGACAATATGATACCCTACAACACTTCCTTCTTATATACTTGGTTTTGATTAATTAATGCAGGTATTCTATGGGTGCGAATTTACGTAGTCCAGTACATGCATCCGATGCAAACAAACATTTTTTATTTATAATGTCCATTTTAGGTGATTCAGATAATTTGAATAACACATAAAATGAAATTATTAGAAAAGTAAAAAATAAATTCAATATAAAGTTTCTAGACGAACAACCTGTAAATCTTCTATATACAAGGTGGCGCAAAAATAACCTTCCGATGTTTTTTGGCTGTAATTTAAAAAAATGAAAAACTTTCATTATTCTTGTGGATTATTTTTAGTTGGTCTTTTAATTTTTTTACATCAAGTCGAGAATATGATGTCGTGTAAATGGCCGCCGCCACAGTTGATTGTCATTTGAGCCCTTTTTATGGCATTTTCCATTACTTTGGCCAAAACTTCCGGCGATAGGTCCTCACATTCTTGACGGATATTGTCTTTAAGAGCTGCAAGAGTCTGAGGCTTGTTGGCATAAACCCGCGACTTCAAAAAGCCCCACAAAAAGAAGTCTGGAGCGGTCAAATCAGGCGATCTTGCTGGCCAGTGCAAATCGCCAAAACGGGAGATTAGGCGCCCGGGAAATGCATCCTTCAGCATATCGGTTGTGGCACGTGCAGTGTGTGCCGTTGCACCGTCCTGTTGGAACCACATGTTTTCCAATCCCAATCCATCAAGTTGCGGCAAAAAGAACTCGTTGATCATTGCTCTGTAGCGCTCACCATTCACAGTAACCGTTTGGCCCGCGACGTCTTCGAAGAAAAAAGGTCCGATGACTCCTCCAGCGAAAACAGCACACCATACAGTGACTTTGAGCGGGAGTAATGGCTCTTCGTGGAAAATTATTTCCATCAATTTTCATCATCATCATCTTCCTGTTGGTGGTGATTAAGGATGGCTTGAGCGTATGTTAGACGCGATTGGCGATTGGCGGTCAGCAGCTAACAGCTGATGCACCGTCTGGACTTTGTACGGAAACATCTTCAAATCTTGTACCAAAATTCGCTGTAAAGACCGCCGACTGATACCCATTTGCGAGGCACGTCGTCTGGTCGATGTCGACGGCGCTTCCATGACATCCTCGGCTACAGCAGCAATATTCTCTGCAGAACGGCTACTCCGGGATCTGCAACGCCTGGCAGCATCTCGTGTTGTGCCAGTCTCTTCGAGGCGAGCGGCTAAACGTCGCAGTGTTTCACCAGTAGGCGTTGGACGGCTAGGAAATCTGCGACGAAATTCACGTTGTGCCAAAGTCACCGACCGATTATTGGTCAAATAAATAGTCACCAATATTCCGCGTTCTGGAGCAGTGTAGCGTAACATTGTTTATTAACGTGTATTTCGCATGTGTTTACTATACAAATGTCAAAACAGAACTGACATTAGGGGTCAATCGCAAAATTTATAGCATTTTCTGATAGGAGGATTACTTTTGCGCCACCTTGTATATAAAGGAGTTGCGTGATTGAGTGACTGACTGACTGATCACTCCCAATACTAAACTTGAGCTAGAATCATGAAATTTGGTGTGTACATTTCTCTTACAGTGTAGAGGTGTGATAAGACGGGATTTTTCGAAATTCGTACTTTTAAGGGGTAAGATTGGGTAAAAAGGGATAAAAATGGTACCACCGCAATGAGCCTAGAATCTTGAAATTTGGTATGGAGGGAGTTTTTCGTAATTTGTACTTTTAAGGGGTAAAATGGTGTTGAAAGGGATAAAAATGGTCCCACCGCAATGACCAAACGGTTGAGCCTAGAATCTTGAAATTTGGTACAAAAATTCCACTTATAGCTTCAAAGCGCCCAAGAAAAACATTTTCAAAATTCGTACTTTTTGTCAGTGAAATCGGGTAAAAAGGGATAAAAAAAGGTACCAACAACACGGATAATGAAATTCGGTGTGTATATTCGTTTTACAGCGCAGATCACTGATAAGAAGGAATTTTTCAACATTTGTACTTTTAAGGGATAAAAATTGTACCACCGCCCGCCCTGTCTAAAATCTTGAAATTTGGAACGGGCATTACTTATATAGCACAAATACGACCAAGATAATATTATTCAAAATTCGTAATTTGGGTAGAAAGGGATAAAAATGGTACCAATCAAACAGACGGAGATAGAATCGTGAAATTTGCTGTGTATATCCCTGAAAATGCTTTCAAACTCAAAATGAAGGAATTTTTCGAAATTCGTACTTTTAAAGGTATACGAGAAAAGCGGGATAAAAAAGGTACCAACAACATGGAATACAGAGAGAGTTCTGTGGTAACATTATAGTCATTATCCCCAGCAAAATAAAAAATGTTTGTTCTATTTATAAAGAGTGATTTTTTTGAGGTTAGGATTTTCATGCATTAGTATTTGACAGATCACGTGGGATTTCAGACATGGTGTCAAAGAGAAAGATGCTCAGTATGCTTTGACATTTCATCATGAATCGTCTTACAAACGAACAACGCTTGCAAATTATTGAATTTTATTATCAAAATGCGTGCTCTGTTAAGAAAGTTCATTGCGCGCTTCCATTTTATGGTCAGTTTAATCGACCCACTGAAGCGGCTATTCGGGCTATTGTGACTAAATTTCGCACCAAATTTACATTGTTGGACATTAAACCACCAACACGCTTACGTAGAGTGCGAACTGAAGAAAATATCGCAGCTGTATCGGCCAGTGTTAATGATGACCACCAATTTTCGATTCGTCGCCGTTCGCACCAATTGGGTCTCTGTTACTCAAAAACGTGGAAATGCCAAAATTGGACTAAGCGGATGGACCACCTAAGACGCAGCCGCGGTCAACATTTAAATGAAATTATCTTCAAAAAGTAAATGTCATGGACCAATCTAACGTTTCAAATAAAGAACCGATGAGATTTTGCAAATTTTATGCGTTTTTTTTAAAAAAAAAAGTTATCAAGCTCTTAAAAAATCACCCTTTATGTTCCGATTACAAGTCACCGGTATAACATTTATATGTAAGGGTTTTAATTTTAACTTGGATAGGGACTACAAGGGCGTGCCAAAAGCATACATATTTTGTAGGTTTAGAGTGATTATAAAAACATTTTAAAATCTCGAATTGCAACTAATTTCGATCATACGTCTAGAAATTATATCAGTTTTATTTTGACCAATGCTTATGTCAATCTTCGTGGAAAATACCAGAAAGGGTGTGACAATATCGTCCATATTCTGTTATGTGAAAATATTGCTAAATATAATATTTAGGTTTAATTTTACGTATGTACGGGTCGTTTATTTTGGAATATCGACTATACGTGTGGGGGTAACATAAGATGTATATCAATTTCTCACATCTCCGAATTTAAACTAAGTGTGGGAAAAAATACTATGTGCAGAGTTTGAATAAATTCTTTTAGTACCTTCCAGAGTTATCGTGTATACCAGCGAGCCAGACGGTCGTGGAAGGGACGTGGGACATACTAATGGTTTTAAATCTCTCCTTCAATGCGTTACACTTTTTTCTATCCCACATGATGTATACGTTCCTACTCTGTAGTGAGAGTACAATTATCACAGCTTTATATGATTGTTTCCATTTTGCGCCCACAAATTAAACTATTGACTACGTATAAATAGATGGCACAACATAAATAGTTTTTTTATTTGTACAAGGTGTATAAATCAAATCGAAAAGTTAGTGTGAATATACGCCTGAATACGTAGTTGCGAGCGTTTACAAACGATTTACCCTGAAAGTGTTATCCTTAGACTAAGGCAGTTTCAAAATATAAAAAAAACAAAACGAGACAAAATACTGTCAATACCACCCCTTTTGAAAATTTTCCGCGGAATATTTTTGTTTTCCTTAATTTTTGGTAAGGAAATATTACTTTTGCGAAAAAAATGGGGCACATTTCTATATTATCTATTTCATTTCATTATTATCTATTAATAAAATTATTTTACAAAAATCTAGGTATTTTTGTTTGTTTATAAATTAAACAAAAAATAAATAATAAAAAATAAAAAAATATTTTTATACCCTCCACTTCCAGGATGGGGGTATACTAACTTTGTCATTCCCTTTGTAACACTTTGAAATATCGACCTGAGACCCTATAGAGTATATATATTCATGATCGACATAAAATTCTAAGAAGATCTAGCCATGTCCGTGCGTCTGTTGAAAGCACGCTAGCATCTAAACGAAAGGACCCAGGGGGTCCAAATTTTTGCATAATTACGTCTTATCGTTGTAGATCGGTTGGGATTGAAACTGGGCGAAATCGGCCCTCACAAGGACTGAAACCCCCCATAATAACCCCTAATATTTTAGAGTATTTAAGCATATTTTTTCACTATGTCTGCTTGTACTTACTTGATGTGGGGTATGCGCATTGCGCATTCCCCCGATAACAAAAACGTGCACCATAAAGTGATTCTTATTCGTAGGGGGTGAAATGGGACAAAAAAGGGATAAAAGTGGTACATATCTAACGACAACAGCTAGAAACACGAAATTGGCTGTGTACATTCCACTAATTGAATATATACATAATGTGAAATTATTTTTTCCAAATTAGTACTTTAAAATGGGAAAAGACGGATAAAAATGGTACCAACCAAACGGCTGAATAATGAAATTCGGAGTATACATATTCCTCTGATTGCGTTGACACGTAAAATAGGTGGATTTTTCGAAAATCGGTCTTTTTGGGGTTCAAATGGCAAAAGGGGAAAAAAATAGTACCAACCAAATGACCGCAGCTAGAGACATGAAATTCGGAGTATACATTCCTCTAACTGCGTAGACACGAAAAATAAAAGGTTTATCAAAATTCAAACTTTCAAGGGATACAATGGGTACGGAGAGAAAAATACTACCAACTAAACGAATTGAGTAGATACGTAAAATAAATAGATTTTAGATAGTCGTACCCTTGAGGGGGTAAAATTGGAAAAAGGGATTAAAAATGGTACCAACCAAATGCCCGCAATGACTGCATAGACACACAAAATAAAAAGATTTTTCCAAATTCGAAATTTTACGACAAAAATTGGTTAAATCATGAAGTTAAGTTATTTTGAATTATGTACTTGAGATAACGGAAAATTTATACTTATGGAATTAAAATAGAATGGAAATACAACCAAATCAAATGGCAAAAGGGGATAAAAATAGTACCAACCAAATGACCGCAGCTAGAGACATGAAATTCGGAGTATACATTCCTCTAACTGCGTAGACACGAAAAATAAAAGGTTTTTCAAAATTCAAACTTTCAAGGGATACAATGGGTACGGAGAAAAAAATACTACCAACTAAACGAATTGAGTAGACACGTAAAATAAATAGATTTTAGATAGTCGTACCCTTGAGGGGTAAAATTGGAAAAAGAGGATGAAAATGGTACAACCAAATGCCCGAACTTTTACGACAAAAATTTGTTAAATCATTAAGTTAAGTTATTTTGAACTATGTACGTGAGATAATGGATTTTCAAAATTTATATTTTTGGAATTAAAATAAAATGGAAATACAACCAACTGTAGCACCCACTGTGGTATTTAAGCTTTTTTGAAAATATTAATATCAGAATATTTATTTTTTGAGTCGACTTGAAGTATTTTTTCAATATATAGATATAGTGTAAATGTTGTGGTAACCTTGCCTTATAAGCGTGGCTTGAAATATTAAAAATATTATATTTATTTATAAAATTATTTTTTCAATATTTGTAGTTTTTGGTTTGGCTATATTACAAAAAAATATATATTTTCCTGTAATATTACTGCACTTGTACGGAAATCGACAGCCTCTGTGGAATGCAATCCATGGTGGAGGGTATATAAAGTTCGGCTCGGTCGAACTTAACACCTTTTTATAACCTACACCACTTCGTGGGCTAGGGTATTATAAGTTAGTTTCGCGCCAAATGTTTGTAACACCAAGAAATAATCGAGCTAGACCCACCTTTAAGTATACCGATCGGCTTAGAATCACTAGCTGAGTCGATTTAACGATGTCTGTCTGTCCGTCCGTCCGTCCGTAGGCTGCCAATCTAAGCTTGATCGCACTCTACAGGTCGCAATTGTTGTCTGATTGTAATGAAATTTGGCAGAAGTTATTTTTTCTGGCCAAGGACCATCGGTATTGAATTTGGAGGAAATCGGTTCAGATTTAGATATAGCCCTCATACAAATGTCGCTCCCGATTTGACTTTTTCCGCCCTATAAAGCACATATTGTACCCGATTTTCTTCAAATTTGGCTTAACACCTTATAATCAAACTAGAAATACCTGTGGCGAAAGCGGGTTAGATCGGTTCAGATTTAGATATATTCACTTTTTCCGCTTCAGAAACCACATATTGTACCCGATTTTCTTTAAAATTGGCACAACATTTTATAATCGAACTAGAAACACCTATGTAGAAAGTGGGTTAGATCGGTTCAGATTTAGATATAGTCCCCATACAAATGTCGCTCCCGATTTGACTTTTTCCGCTTTAGAAACCACATTTGTACCCGATTTTCTTTAAAATTGGCACAACATCTTATAATACAACTTAAAACACCTATGCTGAAAGTGGGTAAGATCGGTTCAGATTTAGATATAGCCCCCATACAAATGTCGCTCCCGATTTGACTTTTTCCGCTTTAGAAACCACATTTGTACCCGATTTTCTTTAAAATTGGCACAACATTTTATAATCGAACTAGAAACACCTATGGTGAAAGTGGGTAAGATCGGTTCAGATTTAGATATAGCCCTCATACAAAAGTTGCTCCCGAATGTTTATCCGATTTTGGCCAAACTTTACATATTATATTTCACCAATAAACATACATGGTGAAAGCGGGTCACATCGTTCCAGGTTTCAATATACCCCGATTAACATTTTTTGTCAAACACATACATTTACAGGATGTAAAAATCCTTCCCGATTTAACTTTTTTACCGAATGGAATTGTAATGAGATAGAAAGTCCGTTATGATCATGTTATATTTCTATATAGAATACCTACTTTGAAAGTGATCTATAAGGGTCCACTTTTTAATGTAGCACCCATACAAATGACCCCCATTTTTAGTATTACCCCTCTAGGACCAACATTTGACATCGGAAGTTTTTCAAACTTTGCAGATCATGATCTCTTTTAATGCCTACTATTATATATGTGGCACAATCGCGGTAGAAATCGTCCCCCACGCTCCAGAATCTATATCTAATATCTGATCTTTATAAAATGTTGCAGATCATGTCTCATTTCCACTACAAATTTCCGTCCAATTTCCCTATTACCGCTCTAAAATCTGCATTTGTCAATGAATCTTTGTCAAATTTTCCAGATCATATTATATTTACTCTAGGAATACCTACCCGAAAATTGGACCGTATGGCTCATTGTTTCCAATACAACTGTTTCACAAATTTTCAATATTATCTTTTTAAATCATTCATATTAATTACATCGGATATCGATTAAATTTTCCACATCATGGATTATTTCACATAGGAACACTTACTGATGAAGTGGACCATGGATCCCGATTTTAGACGTATTTTCTACATCACGTTATATTTCAGTTAGGAACACTTACAGCAAAGGTGGAGCATTACACAAAGAAATTGGCACCGCTCATTATCAGTTTTGGATTTGTTTACATAACACTTCGGATTCAACTTATTACAGCCAATCAATTTTGTCATATTTGTTAAATTTGACTAAAGATGTATAATTTATCGCCATAATAAAACAACTGTTTTTTTAATCAAAACCAGGTATATACGCAGGGAGTGGTGTAGGGTATCATATAGTCGGCCCCGTCCGACTTTAGCCTTTCCTTACTTGTTTTATTTGTTTTTCATTAAAACTAGAAGAAATTTGCTTGAAATTATAAAACAAAATTATAAGAAAGGAAACAGGGGGAACACAACTACAAGTTTACCTGGAATTTAATTATATGGACTGAATAACACTGACAATGGTACTGGAAAAACATTATTAATTTTATAAAAACTAAACAACAATAACAATTAAAAAATATTCATCGTGACATATTCCAATACACCATTGATTTATATTGTGTTTTTTTTGTATGTTTTAAGTTTCGCTTATTTTTCTAGCTGTTGTGCAATTATGTTACCAACTAATTATTCACTCTTTTGAAGCTTAAAGAGTACGGTTGAAATGAAACGAATAGGCTACATTTGGTAACAAACTTTTGAATTTGTTTTACTTTGAGTTGACTGCTTTTCTTCAGCGTTTGAGTTGCATAGGTTTTCCACAACTATAATTTGTGGTAATCCCCAAACGAATTGCCTTCTTCTTTTCGCCACTCTGAGTACGCCATTCAGAAGCCCAGACTACGGTTTGCTTACCAAACAGTAAGAAGAACAAAAACATGCACATACATTGAACCAAGAAAATGGTTTCAATTTGTATTGTCGTAAAAGTTTTCCCTTCATAACTTTCTAAAAGCTTTTCGCAAAAGCAGAAAAGGCGTGGAGAAAAAATGGGGACTACTCCTGTATGTATGTTATGACTTTAAAAGTGCTTTCAGTTTTAAATTATTTTGCGAAATGTTTGTTAGTTTTTATAGGGATAAAATGAGATATTCATTGTATGATGGAAACGAAAACACATTCATTTTTTAGTTAACAGAGAGAAAACTGTTTAGAAAGCGTTTAAGACAGTGACATTCTGATGCTAAGATAATGTACAATAAAATATGTAGTTGAATTTAATTATTATTTTTTAAATCAATGCCGATAAGAAAAGTTAAAGCTCAAAGTTTAAGTTGTAGATTATTATAGGATTTCCAAGATTTTACTGTAATGAACAAAGTCGAAGTTTTGATTTCGGATTTACAGTAATACTACCGGTTAATATTGAAAATTCCATTATGCTGATAGCAATAACTATTGGAGTAACTCGTAATAAAAATTAGTTTTGCGAAGAGGAATTTTTGTAATTTTTTTGTTAAAACAATTTTTGCAATTTCAGGAGTTACAAGCATAAGTAAATATAGGGTCAGTCAATTATTTTTTTTTGTTTGAAAATGCTATAAAAAAAACTACTGAATATTTTCTCAAATTTCTTTTTTTATTTGAAAGTACAATCCTTCCGGTTAATAATGGAAAATAATTTCATTCAAATGGCTGCTAAGGGCACCCCACAAATAATAGTTGAAAAAAAAAAAACGTTAGATGGCGGACCCTATATTAGCAAAATTATGACATTTTTTGCTAAAGGCGACATTTGTTAAACAATTTTTATGTTTCATTATTATAACTTTGAATTAATATTAATTAAGATCCAATGTACAATGTTTCATACTTGTATCAAAATAATTCTTCAGAAAGGCAGAAGTCTTAAAAGAAATTCATTGTTAGGGAAGAAAGTTTATATCATTTGGGACAGAAAAAAGTGTAACGCATTGAAGGAGAGACTTAAGACCCTAAGTATGTTTGGACAATATCAGTTTCATGACTTTTTAAGCTGTTTGAGCCATGCCCGTCCGTCTGTCGGGCTGGTGTTCACGACAACTTTCGAAAGGAGTTCAGGAATCAATTCAAACTTTGCACATGGTTATACAATTGCCAAACTTAGTTTAAGTTCGAAGATGGTACCTCCCGCACAAATGACTCATATTACTATGTTACATTAAAAATACGCCACTTCCTACCTCCCACACAAATCACGCTAACCTTTCTAAAATTAAAGCTGTTATAACTGTTATACACCCCTACTTGTACTTCCCACACAAAGTGGGAGCTGCAATTTGATCTTTGAAAATGTTTTTATAATCACATTGATCATAAAATATTTATGATTTAGCCTTGCCCCTTCTAGTATATTGTATTATACACAATTGTATCTATACTAGGTATAATTAAATGCTTATAGGAGTTATACTATATCGTTTATTCGTTATGACTTGATATTTGATCATGTTTTTACAATTATTTACAGATGTGTATGCTGTGCCCAATTGCCAAAAACTTCTAGTACTTCCCACACACATAATACGGTGCTAAGTAAAATTTAAGTCCTTCCATACACATGGTCTCTGAGAGTGAGGGTACAGGGCCGTGCGCAAGGGGGGGTTTTGGGGGTTCAAACCCCCCAGAGAGGTTTCGAACATATACTTTTTAAAACCTTTTAGACTTTCTGAAGAAATAAAATATAGAATTTTTAAGGTCTTCTTAAAATAACTCGTCTGAAATGGTAATTTACTATAAAATATCATGAAAATACGAAAATTACATAAAAAATCGTGAACACTTTCTTGAATTTCGGACAAAGGTTGTGAAAAATACAAACAAACTAAACGAATTGTGCTAATGTCAAGATTGTGTAATGCTAATTTCGCTAATGGACACGAAATTGTGCGGAAAAGTTTCATTTTAATTAACCGATACCACTTCTTGACATTCGACTAGAGCAATATCTTGTGAACTTTTAATTGTGTAAGTAAAAGTTTGGAAATTTAATAATAAAATCGTTTAGTAATTTTAAAAAAGTGTAGATAAGAATCACTATGAAATCATAATGAAGTCTAAAATATTCTTAATTAAAGCAAATTATTTGCTTGATGCTTGTAGTGCGCTAAGATGTAACATTTGCGATTGCACATTTTTATGGAGCTGTATCTAAATCTGAACCGATGTGTCCTATTTTCATCACAAATGCAACAACAAGGGTTTCTGTTACTTCTAATGTTTTGGGAGTTTGAAATTATAATACAAATCCACTTATTTCTCTTTGTTCATTTACAACAACTGATGACATGTTTACCGCAAACAAACTATTTTTTCCCACAAAAGAAACTCAAAAACGATGTTCACGTGTCTAAAATTTCGTTTCTACGAAATGCATTTTTTCTCTGCGTGTAGGTCTCTATTTTAAAATCTACTTTAAAGTTGCGAAACAATAAGAAATGAGTTTTAACTTACTAAAATTTTTGTTATATTTATCACTTATGTCAACTATTTATCAGAGTTAGTATTTTTTTGACATATGTAACAAGTATTATTCAAAAGAGAAACAACAAATTCAGTAACATGGATCTACGTAGGAAAACGAAACTCTAAAATACCAATTATTTGTTTTTTGGAATTAAAATTTCTAGTTGTTTCTTCTTGCATTTCATCGAATACAAAAAACTGTATTTGTTTTTCGAATTTATTCATATTTAAGATTATAAAAATGAAGAAACATTTCCAAATATTTTTTATTTAATCGGAATATACGTATAAAGATTTTGAGTGAACATCCTGTTACTCATGTCCTATATAAATTACAAACTCCAAAACACTTTAGACATCCTATTTAGACCCATACTTCGTCAAGAAGCATATCCAATTTTCTGCATTTATCATAGAAAAATGAGGGACTGAATGGTTTATCGCCGAGGAATTTGATCGTTTTTTGTGCAATATTTCTTCAAAATAGATATCGAGGGCTTATATCCAAAAGTGGCTATGAACCATTTTCTCGAAAATGAGTTTTTGATGCCAAACTATTCTCAGATTTGGATGTCATATAAATTTGGAAAAGATTTTTTTCTAAAGCCATTTTTTTAATTTTCCGATTTGGATATCCTCTCACACGTTAGTTTGTGACTGCATAAGTGGCTATGAACATAAAAATAATAGAAATAAAATAGTTCAACAATGGAGCAGCATAAAACCGAAGGTTATAATTCGCTACAACGATTTTGTTTAAAACATTTTTCTAGATTAAGGGCATATCGTACTATCAAATTCATTTCGCGTTAATAGCATTTTGATTCCCCAGTTATGAAGCTAAAATAGGAAAAATGGTGGCTGTAAAGTCAAAAAATTTCGATTTTCGTGACTGGCTACATATATGTTACAAGCGACCAATCTGATGGATGAAGCTGGAATTTTTCCACAGAAAATGCGTTTTCTATATAACATTTTTTCGCTCTCCTGAAAAGTTATGTTTTTGTTCATAGCCACTTATGAATATAAGCCCTCGAAATGTATGTATGTAATTTCAAGCAACTATTTAAAAAAAGTTCTATACTTAGAGAACAAGTCTGTTAATAAAAGCAGCGATTGTCTGTTGCCTATCAGCAGACACTTTTCTGCTATTACAGCTGTTTTTTGGCATAACAGCAGTTTTCTGCAATCTTACATCACCATTCACACTGCTAAAGAGTTTGCAGTCTGCTAGAATTGACTGTTGTTAATTAAAATATAAAAATAGATAAACGTTCATAAGCGAGTTTAGCTCGAATTTCCTTTTATATTAGCTTGGGACAATATCCGTATCATATATATTACTGAAAACAGCAAACAACTGTTTACCATCTCAGCATATACAAATCTGCTGTCTCTTTTTTAACAGCAGAAAATCTGCTCTTTCGGTAGACTTTCTGCTTTCCTTTACTGACATATTCCTTTGAGTGTACTGATAGATGGATTACTGAAATACAATTTTGCCGACAATGTCTGTCGGACGAATGTATCAAAATATTTTTCGAATATCTTGTATAAAATAAAATTTTCCTCAGTTTAAGTAAAAATTTCCTCGTTTTGAGGAAAAAAATCAGCAAAATTGTCCTGAGTTTGAATAAATATTAACTTGATTTGAGTAAACATTTACTTAGTTTTAGGAAATTTTCAGCAAAATTTTTCTAAGATTTAGTAAAAATTTACTTAGTTTTAGGAAAATTTCAGCAAAATGTTACTTACATTTAGTAAAAATGCACTTGGTTTCCTAAATTTTAGTTAATTTTAACTCATTATAGGGTTAATTTTTTTATGAGTGTAGATGAAAACCCCCCCCCCCCCCCCCCCAGGAGAAAATCCTGCGCACGGGCCTGTGAGGGTATATACATATAAGTCGGTTTAACCGACCGAAACATACGTAATTGTTTTTATTCCCTAAAAAATTCCAAGGAATGTATACACGCCGAATTTTATTATTTTAGCTACATCCATGTGGTCGGCACCAATTTTATCCCTTTTTGCCCAGTTTGACCCTAAAAGTACGAGTGTCGAAGATCGCATTATATTTCATGTCTACGCAACCAGAACATTATTATTGATTATTACCAATTTCATCACAATTTCCCCGATTCCCCTAAAAATAAATTGTTTGTTGTATTTATTGTTGACCTTTATATTATTTTTATTCTTGGTTTTTGTTCGGCTATAGGTTATACAATTAAGAGACTAATATTTTTCTTTTAATTTTTTGTTTTTATTTCAAAATTCCAATATTTCGACCGACATCGTTGGTCATCATCAGGGATATTAATAAAAAAATACAAAAACCACTGTTCACAATACCAGCTTTGTTACTTTATCGACAATTATCTTAATTCTGTAAGCCTAGCAATGTACATAGGTATGTACTTACCGAATGCCGTTTTTCTAGCTGCAGCCATTTGGTCGTTACGAATTTTATCCCTGGCCACATTTCCCCTCTAAAAGGTACGAATTTCGAAGTCCACTTTATTTTACGTGTACATGCGATTGAAGGATGTACACACCGAATTTCAATTTACTAACAATTGTATCACTCGCATCACTAGTACCATTTTCATCCCTTTTTGCCCCATTTCACCCCCTAAAGGTATGGGCCACTTTATGGTGCGCGTTCTCGCTATATAAGGTTTCTTACCAAAATATCAAGTAAATACAAAGCAGAAATTATTATTCCAGTTAGAGATGGGCGCGTAAGTGATTATTGGGCCACGTTCAAAGAATGATTATTGGCTCACGAAAGAAAAAAATTGATCACGTTCACGCACGAAGATTTTTTGCTCCTCACGTTCACGCACGCTCACGTGAGTAAACTAAATTTTGCTCACTACTACCAAAGTAGTGAGACTTTAACGCAAACTGTAAGAAATTTACGTGCAAAATTTTCGAGAAGATATCGGTCTTCAGTTCAGCCTTCATTTTCATTTCTGTGGCTATGTTAATAAGCAAAATTGTCACATATGGGGTACAGAGAACCCACACGCGACTATTGAGAAGCCAATACATCCACAACAAGACTCTGTTCGGTGTGGATTTTGGGCTGTACTCAAAAACTGGAGTGATCGGAAGAGGAACTGCCGAGCCAGTCGAGGTTCAACGTTACCAATAAAGCCAGAAATTTGAAAAAAATAATCAGTATTTTTTCTTGTATAGCTTTACTAGCAGTACCCGCTGCTTCGCACGCGAAAAAAACCAGTTATTTGTTAATTTTATCCGTCTCTGTTATTTATTTATTTATATATTTATTTAATTTTCTTTTGGTGGATATAGATAAATCTAAAATAGTAATTTGGAAACCTCCAATTAGCTAGCACTCACACACAGTCAAAGGAATGTGCTTCTTGATATGCACTATTTTAGCTGAACTCCTTCGTATGTATAATTTTTATCATTTTCTACCAAGTTTTGAACAAAAAATTACCACCATTTATATCCTCGATCTCATGTTTCTAGGTGCAGCCAGCTACTTTATAACTTTTGCACCTTTTTCCCACTATAGGTAACATGTGTTTTTGCTTCCCCTAAAATTATGTACTTTATTTGGTAACACATTTATTTCTTGTCTGGACGTATCGTTGTATTAAGTACAAATTTTGAAATATCCATTTATGTTCCAAATTTCACGACTATAGCTGCAATATTTAAATTGGTACAACTTGTATCCCTTTTTGCCCCGCGCACCCCTTGAAAGTAAAAATTTCAAAAAGTCCAATTTTACTTCGCTTTTATATGGTCAGAGGAATTTACATACCAAATTTCACTATTCTATATGTAATACTTTAATTGGTACCATTTTAATCCCTGTATGTCCGCACGTCTCTTTAAAGTACAATTTTCGAAAAATCCAATTTTACTTCGGTTTTATATGGTCAGAGGAATTTACATAACAAATTTCACGATTCTAGGTGTAATGCTTTAGTAGGCACCATTTTTATCCCTTTTTGTATCGCACGCCCCTAAATGTACAAATTTCGAAAATCTAACTTTACTTCGCTTTTATATGGTTAGAGAAATTTACATACCAAATTTCATTATTCTAGGTGTAATACTTTAGTTTGTACCATTTTTATCCCTATTTGTCCCGCTCGCCCTCTAAAAGTAAACATTTCGAAAAATTCCATTTTACTTCGCTTTTATATGGTCAGTGGAATTTATATACCAAATTTCACGATTCTAGGTGTAATACTATAGTTGGTACCATTTTTATCCCTTTTTGTCCCGCTCGCCCCTTAAAAGTACAAACTTCGAAAAATTCAATATTACTTCGCTTTTATATGGTCAGAAGAATTTACATACCAAATTTCACGATTCTAGGTGTAATACTTTTGTTGGTACCATTTTTATCCCTTTTTGTCCCACACGCCCATTAAAAGTACAATTTTCAAAAATCAAATTTTACTTTGCTTTTATATGGTCAGAGGAATTTACATAACAAATTTCACGATTCTAGGTGTAATACTTTAGTAGGTAGCATTTTTATCCCTTTCTGTCCCGCAAGCCCCTTAAAAGTACAATTTTCGAAA
The DNA here is from genome assembly GCA_947397865.1 of Polietes domitor. Lineage (NCBI taxonomy): Eukaryota > Metazoa > Arthropoda > Insecta > Diptera > Muscidae > Polietes > Polietes domitor. Next base: position 142,779,758 of record OX377618.1, read on the forward strand.
AATCCAATTTTACTTCGCTTTTATATAGTCAGAGCAATTTACATACCAAATTTCACGATTCTAGGTGTAATACTTTTGTTGGTACCATTTTTATCCCTATTTGTCCCGCACGCCCATTAAAAGTACAATTTTCGAAAAATCCAATTTTACTTTGCTTTTATATAGTCAGAGCAATTTACATACCAAATTTCACGATTCTAGCTGTAATACTTTAGTTGGTACCTTTTTTATCCCTTTTTTCTCTTTCCTCCCTTAATAGTAAAAATTTCGAAAAATCCCAATTTGTAGCTCGTCTGCATGGTCATAGCAAGGAACACACCGAATTTCATGTTTCTAGCTACTACAGTTTGGTCAGGACGAAGGTTCGATGTTTATCCCTTTTTGTCCCATTTTACCCCCTAAAAGTACGAATTTCGTAAAACCCTTTCTTAGTCGCGTCTGCGTCATATTTGGGAGCTACCCTGAAAATTTCATGACCCTGGCTTCAACCGTTTGGTCTGGGGGCTGGTCAATGATAAGTCAGTCAGTAACGCAACTCTTTTATATATATAGATAAATGTTATATGGCCACCCTATACAATATTAAATATTAAAGTTCAAGTTTATCCCTTTTTGTCCCGTTTTTCCATTAAAAGTACATATTTCGAAAAAATCATTTATGTAGCACGTCTATATGGTCACCGAATTTCTGATTCTAGTTCTAACACTTAGCTTGATACCATTTGTATTCCTTTTAGTGCCACTTCACCCAGATTAGCACAGATTTCGAAAAATCAATTTATGTTGCACGTTTAGTCATAGGAATGAACACACAAATTTCACAATTCTAGCTGCTATTTTTATTCCTTATTGCCCGTTTTCCCCATTATAAGTACAAATTTCGAAAAATCCATTTATGTAGAGCGTCTGTGTGGTCACCGAATTTCTGATTCTAGTGTCAATACTTTGCTAGGTAACATTTTTATCCCTTTTGGTAGCACTTCACCCAGATTAGCTCAGATTTCGAAAAATCATTTTATGTTGCACGTCTACATATTCAGAGGAATATACCACAGAATTTCACGATTCTGGCTGCAATTTTTATGTTGGTACTATTTATATCCCTTTTTGTTCCGCACCCTCTCTAATTGTACACATTTTGAAAAATCAATCTATGTTGGACATCATCGAATTTCTAGTTACAATTCTTCTTTGGTTGGTACCATTTTTATCCCTTTTTGCCTCGCTACTCCGTTAAAAGTGCGCATTTCGAAAAAACCCCTTATGCTGTCATGATTATCTGTTTTTGCCCTATTTTACTCCCTAAAATTACGAATTTCGAAAATTCGTTTCTTAGTATGCGTTTCCGTCATATTGAGTAACTACCCTCCGAATTTAATGACCCTGGCCTCAGCCTTTTTATATAGTTATATAGGACTATGTCGTATCAGTGAAACATTCGTTGTATTGACGAAACGCTTACGTTGTCACACTTCTAATGACAAGTTGCGTTAATATAACGTATGATTTTCTATTAGTGCAGGTGTGCTTACCTCTGCTAAAAACTCTGTTGGTGCTGATATGCTTTCATCGGCATCCGTGTACTCGGAAAGACTTTGACTCAGATCTTCATTTGACAGAGACGTGGGCAACTGGACACCTCCAGTCGCACAGGCAGCCGTGCTGGCTGCATTCGATGCTGCTGCCATTATGCTGTTGATATTGTTGCCGCCGCTGCTGTTGTTGTTGTTATTAATATTGAATGTGTTGATGTTGTTGTTATTAGTGTGGGTGTTGCTGTTGTCGTTTCCGTTGTTGTTGTGCTTGCTATTGCTGTTGTTGTTATTGATATTTGTATTGTTTATTAAGATTGCTGTTGCTGACGTTGCATACACACCATTGCCATTCGACTCATCCATGAAAAGTAACTTCGTTCGATTGTTTGAAAAGGACAAAATGAAACCGAAAAGGATAAAGAAAATATGAAATTTTTAATTAATTTTCTGCACAAAATTCAATTATCTGCTGCCATCGCTCACTACTTACATTCGACATGTTTCCTTTGATCTGATCCTGGGTGCATACGTGTGTGTGTGTCTATGTCTGTGTGTGTAGCTCTGTGATTTGTTGCTGTACCGGGTTTAACACTTTCGAGAAACAATATTTTTTGGTACGTTTTTTGTTTTTCTTTAAATATTTTAATTTAAAACATGGATGTCCTTAAAGTTTTTTTTTTGAATTTTTTCTTTCCTTTTCACTTCATTTCTTCGATTTGTTCCTGCTTGCTGCTGGCAGCTCAGTTTCGTTGATGTCCTTTTTGTTGTTTAGATATCCTGCCGAGGGGGTTCTTCGGTGTTTTATGCTGGTCCCTCTGTCGTCGCTGCTTTAGGTTTGTATGCGTTTTTGTGGTATTAAAGTGTTTTTTTGGGTTTTTGGTTTTTGTATTGTAGATAACTTCAGTTCTTACGTCTGGACAGATACAAGTTTCATTAGATTGTCTGGAATGAAAAGGTGCGAGAAGAGAAAGGGTGGTTAGAGTTATTTATTTTGAAATCAACACATACACTAACTACAATATTTGCTAACATTAGTTTAAATAGTTCAATAGAATATCAAGAACTGTCTATCACAGTAACTATCACTTCTGATTTAATAATATATTTTTAAGTCTATTGCTTCAAATGATATTAAAATACGATTAAATCTATATATATATATAAATCAATGTGTGTCTGTATGTTGCGTATAGGACGCCAAACCGGTGGGCCGATTTGCCTGGAAATTTTACTGTATCTATCTTCTGGACAGAGGATGGTTCCTGGATAGTCTAGGTCATGATAGGACAAAGGGGGGTGGTACCTCCCACACAGAAAATATTTTAAAACAATCACAACAGAAATACCGATGGGTGGATTCGCTCGATAATTTTACTGCAGCTAACTTCTGAACAAGGGATGGTTCCAGGATATACTAGGTCATAATACGAAAAAGAGGCGTGGCACTGCCCACACAAACTATATTTTAAAACTATCATAAAACACATTCCGAAGTGCGGATTCTCTTGAAAATTTTATTGTGACTAACTTCTGAACAGAGTATAGTTTCTGAATGATGACTATACAATGGTCATGATACAAATGGACGTGAGACTGTCCGCACCAACTATATAATAAAATTATCACAAAACACGTCACGAATGGCGGATTCTCTTGAAAATTTTACTGTATCTAGCCTGTGGAAAGTGGATGTTTTCTGGCTATAATAGGGGAAGACACGACAAATGGACATGACACCGCTCACAAAAACTATACCTCCCACACAGAAAATATTTTAAAACAATCACAACAGAAATACCGATGGGTGGATTCGCTCGATAATTTTACTGCAGCTAACTTCTGAACAAGGGATGGTTCCAGGATATACTAGGTCATAATACGAAAAAGAGGCGTGGCACTGCCCACACAAACTATATTTTAAAACTATCATAAAACACATTCCGAAGTGCGGATTCTCTTGAAAATTTTATTGTGACTAACTTCTGAACAGAGTATAGTTTCTGAATGATGACTATACAATGGTCATGATACAAATGGACGTGAGACTGTCCGCACCAACTATATAATAAAATTATCACAAAACACGTCACGAATGGCGGATTCTCTTGAAAATTGTACTGTATCTAGCCTGTGGAAAGTGGATGTTTTCTGGCTATAATAGGGGAAGACACGACAAATGGACATGACACCGCTCACAAAAACTATATTTTAAAACTATAACAAAATACATTGATTCGCTTGAATATTTTATTGTAACGAACAGAGGATGACCCTTGACTACAAAAAGGCACGCGGCTCCACCCAAACAGCAATATTATAAAGTAAAGGGTTTGGTTCTTGAATATAAGAGGTCATGGTATGAACAATTGCCGCGTCTACTCAAGTACGTCATACCCAAGCAAGGTGTTCCAGTAGATGGGTATCAACATGTTTACGCTTCATATGCATTGGGCCGAGTTCATACCGTACACCCAAGAATGTTATTAGTTAACGTGAGAGGACCCACTTTCAAATTTAAGAGCAGGTGAGAGAGGCGTGTCAGAAACTGGGAGACCACATAAATGTATACTTCTGTCAGCAGTGATCCTCTCCAGATACGATCTTTGTTTGTGACAATATTAAGTACTTGCTCGCCGTCTAACCCAAAAGACCTGTGGGAAAAATTCAAAGAGGGTATGAGTGAGGACATTTTGCATCATTATCGCACCATTACGATTCTATATCATTTGCTATTAACATTTTCAACGATACGTTGATAAAAATTTAAGACATATGGCTAGTCATCAGCAACAAAACTCTAATCTTGGAATGGTGGTGTCTGAACGTTCTACCATTGACATTACTGATAGAGATTTGCTAAGAGAACGGCAATTCAATGTTGAAGACTTGCATTTGTTTGTCGCAACAAAAAACCTCTATTAATTGTAAAGCAACAAGTGGCCTATTTTTCTCGAGGCACAGTTAAGACCTTTCTCATCAGTTTGGCATTAGCGCACATCCGCTCTCAAAATGGGATATCATTAGCTATTGATCCCTCGGTATTGCTGCTACATTATTGGATGGAGTACGAAATTGCCATGGAATTGCAATTTGTCGATAACATTAGCAAAAGTTCAGGCATGGCGAAAATGCTCAAAACATGCAAGCTGATAGTGTGGGCCCATGGCCCATAAGAAGCGCTTAATCGGACACTTCAAGATTTAAGATCAAATACACAACCATTCTGCGGAACTCTTATTTTACTAGCTGGAGACTTCCGACAGACCCTTCCAGTTGTAGAAAAAATTAATCTGACCACCAATATGCGTGTACATCTGCATCACGATGACTTAGCTGCTATATTTTCGAAACATCTGCTGGATGTTGGTAATGGATAATATTTTCAAAAAATGTCATTCAGGAATCAATTCAAAAAATAATCGTGAAAGTCTTCCCATAAATTTCCACAAACTATAGAAACAAAGAGTGGTTTAACATCCGTGCAATATTGGCTGCAAAAAAACAACGATGTTAATGCAATCAACAATTTAATTCTGGAACAAATTTCTAGGTGATTGCACACATTACAAATCGATAGACAGTAACATGAAAGCGGATGAAGTTATCAACTATCGAATTTAATTTCTAAATTCTGTGATCTCTTAACCCTAGAAAGATAACCCTATTGGAAGCTACGGAAAAGATAACCATACGTCTGTGGGACGTATCATAGTTTTTCTTTATGGTGACAACATTTTTGGAAATATTTTTTACCTTTTTTGTACTTACATGGATTCTTTATATATTTCTTTATTATTTAAATGCGTTATTGGCTACTAGCTGTAGACGACTGAGAAAAACAAAAACAGCAACGTGTTGCACAAACATTCGAGAGAGGGAGAGCGAAAAATTAAAAAGGCATACGTCTCTCAGACGTAGGTTATCTCTCTAGGGTTAAAATTGGTTCACCTATAATTCTCCTAAGGAATGTTAGTCCTCCTCTATTGTGCAATTGTACTAGAGTTGCTGTCAAGAGACTAATGCCCAGCGTCATTGAAGCGACGATTTTAAATGGAAAATCAAAAGGAAACGATGTCCTTATACCACGCATTCCGTTGATTCCCACCGATATACCATTCGATTTCAAACGACAATAGTTTCTGATTCGCCTAGCATTTTCGATTACTATAAACAAAGCACAGGGACAATCACATGAAGTTTGTGGATTTAATCTGCAAAATCCATGTTTTCACATGGTCAGTTATATGTAATATAAACTTTAATGTACTTGAACGAGGTGGAACAATTGTATGTATCGTGTATCCCGAAGCACTCCAATCAAAACGTCTTATATTTCAACTAGAAACACCCACTGCGAAAATGTGCTAGATCGGTTCAGATTTATATACAGGTCCCATTAAAATTTCGGTCCCGATTTGACTTTTTCTGTTGTATAAACCACATATTTTAACAGATCTTCTTCAAAATTGGCAAAACATCTTATATTTCAACTAAAAAGACCCATGGCGAGAATAGGTCAGATCTGATCAGATTTAGATATAGCCCCCATACGAATTTCACTCCCGATTTGACTCTTTTCACTCTAGATACCACATATTACAACAGATTTCTTCAAAATTGGCCAAACATCTTATATTTCAACTAGAAACACCCATGAAGAAAATAGGTCAGATCGGTTCAGACTTATATATAGCTCCCATACAAATTTTGCTCTCAATTTGAGTTTTTCTTCTGTAGAAACCACATATTTTTACAGATTTTCTTCAAATTTGGCAAAATATTTTATATTTCCACAATAAACACACAGGGTGAAAATGAGTCAGATCTATTCAGATTTATATATAGCTCCCGGCTTGATTTTTCCGGCCCAGAAAACACGTATTTTCACCGAATTTCTTCAAATTGAGCATAACACATTATACTTCAACTGAAAGAACCTATTATGTAGGTGGGTCACTTCATTCCATGTTTGGATATAGCCCCGATACAAATATTCTTCTCGATTTGACCAATTAGTTCAGGTCATATTAGCCTATGATTAGGAAACATACAAAAATTCTTCCAGTTTTCACTTTTTTACCAAATTTAATTGTATTCGGATAGAAAGTGGAGTGTATCATATAGTCGGCCCCGCCCGACTTTAGCCTTTCCTTACTTGTTAGAAATAATTTATTTTAAATGTTTCAATTTCTTTAAAGAAACACTGAACAAATTACTTAAATTTTGCGTCAAGTTTTTATATTTTCAAAATGTAACTTATGAATTTAAATAAATAAGTATTAATTTATAGAAGTAAAAATATACAAAACAAATATTGCGACCATACAAAGTTAAATACATAAGGGAGACGAAAACCCGTGCAACGCCGGGTACAAAAAGCTAGTTAGTTTATACATATATTCAGATAAATATTTTCTGAAAATTCGAACAAACTTTAAACTCGAATTTAATTTAATTAAAAGTTCTTTCAATACGGAAATTGAACTAAGTATGAGTACATTACCCTTATTTCAAATGTATAGAGAATAGTTAATTTCTTAAAAACAGTGGTTTAATTTATGGTCCTGTTTTAAAGATCTCTACCATATTGATCACATAAAATTACTAGAGGGGTACTGCTAACAAGTAAGGAAACAAATTTTGGAAAGTGTCCTATATCACGGACCGATGATACCCTCTTTCACAATGTATCTTTTCAGCTGAAATATAACTTGTTCTGATAAAAATCTTTTTAAATATGCGTTTTCTAGAGCATAAAAAGTAAAATCGGCCATATTTGTATGAAACCTACATACACTATAGATGTTTTAAGTTAAAATATAAAATCGGTTAATTGATGTAGTTTTTAGAGCAGAAAAAGACAAACTGTGAGTGATATTTGTATGGAAGCTATATATAGAAATCTGAACAGATTTGACTTATTTTCACTAGAGATGTTTCTAGTTCAAATATAGGGTGTTGTGTCCAATTTTATGAATATCTGTTAAAATATATGGTTTTGAGAGCAGAAATGGTGAAATCGGGAGCGAAATGTAGGAGCTATATATAAATCTGAACCGATCTAACCCACTTTCACCATACATGTTTCTAGTTGCAATATAAAGCATTGTACCAAATATTATCAAAATCGTTTAAATTATGTGGTTTCTAGAGCAGAAAAGTTCAAATCGGAAGCGAAATTTGGCTCTGGCCCACTTTCACCACAGATGCTTCTAGTTGAAATATTTTCAAATCAAATTTGAAGAAAATCGGTTAAAAGATGTGGCTTTTAGAGCGAAAAAGTCAAATCGGGAGAGACATTTGTATTTTCACCATTTTTGGAATATAAGGGCTTGTTCAAATTTGAAAAAATCTGTCAAAACAAAAATCTGTCTAGAGCGCAAAACGTCCAATGGGGAGCAAAATATGTATGGTGGCAGACAGACGGACATTGCTAAATAGACTCCGAAAGTGATTCTAACCCGATCTGTATAATAAACGACGGGTCTACCTCGTTTCCTTTTGGGCGTTAGTGAAGGGTATAAAAATGGGGCCATTTGTAAGGGCGCTACATTAAAAAGTGGGCCCATATAGATTACTTTCAAAGTAGGTATTCTTAGTTGAAATATAACATGATCTGCTAAATTGTATCGAGATCCAAGGCACGATGTGGATTCTAGAGCTGTAACAGAGTAGAATGGGGGCCCAATTTGTATGGGGGTTATAGCAAAATATGGACTCATATATTTGACTTTCATAGTATGTATTCTTAGTTGAAATATAATATAATCTGGAAAATTTGATAAACTTCCGATGCAAAATGTGGATCCTAGAGGAGTAATAAAAAATGGGGCCCATTCGTAAGGGCGCTACATTAAAATGTTGGCCCTTATAGATCACTTTGAAAGCAAATATTCTTTATAGAAATATAACATGATATGCAACATTTTATCAAGATCTTATGTAAGATGTGGGTTCCAGAGCGATAATAGTGTAAACTGGGGGAACATTAGTATGGGGGTTATACCAAAACATTGACCTATATAGCTGGTTTTCAAAATAGGTGTTTCTAGTCTAAATGTAACATTGTGTGGGAAATTTGATCAAGATCCGATGTAAAATGTGCATTTTAGAGCAGTAATATTGTAAATCGGAGGTACATTTGTATGGGGGTTATATCAAATCATGGACCCATGTGGTCTACTTTCCCGTTAACCGTTTCAAGTTCAAATATAAGACTATCCTGGAAATTTTGTCATGATCCCATGTAAAATTTGTATTCTAGAGCAGTACTAGTGTAAATTATAGGGGTATTTGTTTGGTGGCATATATAAATTTGGGTAACAATGTTCTGACAACGGATTCTGATAGAGGGGCGTGTTGAAAGTCATTTTGGTCCCTTTTGTGAAACAGGATAAAAAAACAACCCTAAAACAATGGTTTAACGAGTCAAAATGTTCCATAAAAATATTTGCCGCAAAATTCTTTTATAAGTCTCTGAATACACCAAAACTTAACTTAAATTCTAGAAATAAGTCAAAACTTCAAATTCATTTTAGGGTTAATTTTGTACTTTTTCCGAATTGGTGCTAAAATGTACCACAAAATTGAATTTTAGGTGGCAGGTGTGAATAAAAACAAGTAGAATAGCGTTAAGTTCGGTCGAACTTTATATACCCACATTGCATTCCATAGAGGCTGCCAATTTTCGTAGAGGCGCAGTAATATTACAGGAAAATATATTTGTTTGTTAGGCAAACCAAAACAAATACAAATATTGAAAAAATTATTTTTTAAATAAATATAATATTTTTATTACTTCAAACTAGAGATGTGCGCGTGAGTGATTATTGGCTCACGTTCACGCACGCTCACGAAGGAAAAAAATTGAATCACGCACGTTCACGCACGCTCACGTGAGTAAAATAAATTTTGCTCACGATCACGCATGATTCACGCGTGATTCACGTAAATCACGCAAACAATTTCCACAAAGATATACATTTTAAATCGAAATGAGTAACGCCCCGCAAATCGGAAAATTATTTAATTTAAATATATAAAACAATCTACTTTTGCGATGTTTGCTTTAAATTCATATTTTTAAAATAGTATACAATATTACAGTGTGGAATAACGTATAGTTTAACGCAAAATAAGTTAGAAATCGGACACTGACATATAATCCAAGTAAAAAACACAGCATATACCCCGATACCAGTTGTGTTTTTTTAATTGAATTAACACTAAGGATATAAAATCAGTGCTTAGTGTTGGTGCAGGAAATGCTGTAGAACTCTGTTTTAGAAATAAATATGTCTATGACTTTTATTTTGAATGGAAAATTTCACATTTTTAAACGAAATTAAATGAAAATAAAAGAATTAATAAATATGTGCGACTCACGAAAAAATCACGTGATTCACGCAGAAATTAGACTCACGGACATTCACGCACGAACATTTTTTCGTTCTTCACGTTCACGCACGCTCACGCGAGCAAAATAAATATTTGCTCACGATCACGCATGATTCACGCATTTCACGTGAGTTGCGCCCATCTCTACTTCAAACCAGGCTTATAAGGCAATGCTACCAATACATTTACACTATATATATATATATATATATCGAAATAAAGTTTTAAGTCAATTCAAAAAATAAATATTCTTACTTCGTGCGATTTTTTAAACGCAAATTCGGCAAGTGAGTTGTGATTCTCGTTCGTTTGTGTGAATTATCTCCTTATAGAGGCCGGGTTTGATGTTGAAAAGTCGCTGCGAAGCCACTTGAATCATGATCGTGGTAGTCTGCAGCCAAGTAATAAATGTCACCATGCCATTTGTAAATAAATTTGCATTCTATTAAATGTAGATGCAAAATGGTCTTGTGCCAGGACAATATCCCAGTTCAAATCAAATATTCTTATATTTATATTTTCAAAAAGCTTAAATACCATAAATATTGGTAGATAGTGGGTGCTGCAGTTGGTTGTTTACCATCCTATTTTAATTCCAAAAGTAAAAATTTTGAAAAATTTTGATGATTTTTCACTGTAATTCTGGTTGATTTTGTCATAAATAAATTGAAAAAAATCGTAAAAAATAGAAGCCATCATTTCAATACTTTCAACACAGTCGCTTAAAAATAGACCTAAGCACACTACTTTAATATTTCAACAAAATGGATTGGTTCGAAAATCAAAATAAAAGAATTAGAATTGCAAAAACTTTAAAAAATCTAACCCTGCTATAACACAACACATCAATATTTTAAAAGTAGCATGTTTTTCAATGTTGAATTGGTCATAACTCGTGAACAAAATTTTAATTTTTTTTCCAAAAATACGTATACAATATTTTTATGAGAAGAATACATACACAAACTTTCAAAAGAATCGCAGCTATCGAGGTCATAAACCGTACCGCTTGACATGTAATGACTCATATACTTTATAGGGTCTCAGGTCGATATTTCAAAGTGTTACATACGGAATGACAAAGTTAGTATACTCCCATGATGGAGGTTGAGGGTATAAAAAATCATCAAAAAATATTATACACAGCTCTTCGAGAAAATATTTGTAATCTTCGTCAATTGTAATTCAAAAGACATCACTTGAAATTCAAAAATAGTCATTTGTAATTCAAAAGACATCATTTGAAATTCAAAAGACATCATTTGAAATTCAAAAGACATCATTTGAGATTCAAAACTCTTCATTTGTAATTCAAAACTCGTCATTTATAATTCAAAACTCGTCATAAGTAATTCAAAAGACACCACTTGAAATTCAAAAATTATTCCATTTGCAATTCAAAAAGGGTAAACAAAATTATTTAAGCAAAATATACATTAGGTTGGGTAGCATTTATTTATTTCTGTAAATTTTAATATTATGCTGTTTAGAAAACAATATTCTGCTGTTTATTAAATAAACTAATTAAAGAAAATTATGAATCTTTTAATTTAAACTCATCTCTATAACACCACTTTTTCTGGGTGTGTATTCTAAAATCGAAACAAATTTCTCAATGGGTAATATCTTTATTTTTATATCCTTACTACAAAGACGTATGGACCAAATCCATTTCACAACTTTCTAAGCTGTTTGAGCCATGTCCGTCTGTCTATCTACCTGGCTTATGTACATGATAATATTCGAAGGGAGTTAAGGAACTTATTCAAACTTCATTTACGTGCGTAGATGGGCGTCACGCCGCTTCTGGTGCCTTTCACATAAATGTGTCTTCCACACGGATATTCGGAATAAGTTATATTTTGATATTTGATACAATTTCTATAATTACTTTCAGTGTACGAAATACAGAGGATTTTGCCACGTGCTTCCCACGCACATCACTCTAACCAATTTAAATTTAAAGATTTTATAACTTCTATACGGACGATCGGAATACTCTGAAATTTGATATTTGGTAATGTTTTCATAGACGGTATGAGCGATATTGCAAGACCTCTCACACAAATTGGCATAAGCTTTGGTTAAAATAAAACCGATCAGTAACAATTTAATATTGGAAATGGTTTTACAGTCACTTTATACCTGTAAAATAGTTATGATTTGTTGTACCTCCAACACAAATAATCCGACCCTAAATAAAATCCAAGTCCTTTTAAATTATATACAGATGCTCTCTGAACTGTTGAAGGTTATAAACTATATATGAAATTACCGACATTTTACATCAATATAATTATTAGTTGCTTATCAATTTATTAAATCTGTTTCCAAAACTGCAGAATATCCAAATTTTCAGAAAAAAATAAATGCTACCCCACCTAATGTATATTTTTCTTAAATAATTTTGTTTACATTTTTGAATTTCAAATGGAATCTTTTGAATTTCAAATGGAATAATTTTTGAATTTCAAATGAAAACTTTTGAATTTGAAATGGTGTATTTAGAATTACAAATGACGAGTTTTCAATTACAAATGAAGAGTTTTGAATTTCAAATGATGTCTTTTGAATTTCAAATGATGTCTTTTGAATTACAAATGACGACATTTGAATTTCAAATGATGTCTTTTGAATTACAAATGACGAGTTTTGAATTTCAGTTGACATTTTTTGAATTTCAAATGGCATTTTTGAATTTCAAATGGATTTTTTGAGTTTCAAATGGCATTTTTTGAATTTCAAATGGAATTTTTGAATTTCAATTGATATTTTTTAAATTTTAAATGGAATATTTGAATTTCAAATGGTTTCTTTTGAATTACACTTGAAAATGGTGTAGTGCAATTTAGCCATCAAACGTATATAGGGTCATTGAATATACTCTCCATCCCCAGGTGCATAGCATTCACGTATCATTCAAGTATCAAATAGCACAAAATTTACGAATATACCATTTCCATTATAACTATAGTGATTTTCTAAACTCAATACGCCTTAATATACGCATTTCAAATAAACATGTGAACTGGTATTAAACCCGAACCCTAAACCGATCTCAAAAAGCTTATTTCCAAATATGTCATCGACACATGATTTCCGCTGTAAACGCATGAACAATTCACGATGCCAGGTGTTGACACAAGTGTCTGACCCTAATTCAAAAAGAACATTTGCTTCGTACATACGTTAGAGTGGGTGCTGTTACCTAAATGAAGAGAACTTGTCTGTTAATCATAAAATTAAGATGAAACCGTTCATGAGGTAAAATGTTTTGAAAACGTCTCAAAAGGTATCATAACACTGATATTAGTATTATTATTATTCTTGTGAGAATTACATACATATGTTTGACCTTACGATATTCTGTAATGTTTCTGCTCTGCTTTCAACGGCTTAGAGATAATGGGTTTTTCATTGTTTGATGTTTCTTTTTTATTTAATTTGTAGCGTTACCCAGTTTAATGTACATCTGTACAAATATTTAGGCTTTCTCCCTTACATGCGTGTCTGTATCTTGTTGTTGCATTGCCACTTGCAAACATTAGAAATTACCTCTATAAAAGGCCTACTCCCTCTCATTGGTCCAAAGTAGTCGACATTCACCAGTTCTCACGCATCAACATGAAATTATTTGTGTTCACAATCTTCTGCGCTTTATTCGTCGCCACTTTCGCCTCCACCGAAGAGGGTTTATTCTCAGACCCTGGTAATTATATTATTTTTGTTTCTAATTTTGAACATTCTTTGGAATTTCGTTAAGTATTTTTTTAGTATTCGGAGTAACTTTTTACAGAGGAAAAATGTCTAGGATTGAAAAATTCAAAACTAAATGGCGATATTTTTTATTCGCAAACTATTGGTAATTTTATTACGGTCCAGTAGTTAAGAGGCGTATAGTTTATGAAATAATCCGTTGAACTTATAATAAATAAGTTAAAGGGACAATAATATCCTAGCCATAGAAGTGGCCGGGGAGGCGAAGTTTTTAAAATATTCCAATTTGGTATACTCAATTGTTATGTGAAATAGTAGTTTAGTTTAGTTTGTCATTCCGTTTGTAACACCTTGAAATATCGACCCGAGACCCTACAAAGTATATGTTCTTAATCGTCATAAAATTCTAAGACGATCTATCCATGTCCGTCCGTCTGTCCTTCCGTGTGTTGAAAGCACGCTAGCATCCAAACGAAATGAGGGCCACATTTGCCATAAATGCTTGTTTTGGTCGTAGATCGGCTGTGATTACAACTGGGCGAGATCGGTCCAAAGAAAAAATTTTTTCCTCACAAGGTCTGAAAATAACCCTAATATTTAGAGTATTTCAGCATGTTTTGTTCAATATGTCTGCTTATATTTTCTTGATATTGATTCCACTTATAGCAGAAACGTGGACCATGAAATGAATCTTATTCGTAGAGGGTGAAATGAGGCAAAAAGGGACGAAAATAGTACTTGCTAGAAACACGAAATTGAATGTGTATATTCCTCTAATTGAGTGGATACATAATTATTTTTTTTTTTCAAATAAGGGGTAAAATGGGAATAGAGGGATAAAAATGTTACCAACTAAACGGCTGCAGCTAGAATCATGGAATTCGCTGTATACATTCATCTGACCGCATAGACTCGATTCCAAATTCGTACTTTTTTACTTTTACCTCAAAAATGGATACCAGCATGAAGATAGGTTATCTTGCACTGTGTACGTGAGAGTTAATGGATTTTCAAAACTTGTATCTATGGAATTAAAATAGGATGGAAATACAAATGGAAATCAAACGGCTGTAGATGGAAATGCATACACTATCCCCCTATATTTTGGGATATTTAAGCATTTTTTAAGATTCCTGCCTCATATTTACTTTTTGAATTGACTTGAAGTAATATTTCGATATATATAGTATAAAAATATTGGTAACCTTGCCTTGTAAGCGCGGTTTAAAATAATTACAATTTTATAATTTTTTATAAAATTATTATTTTTTCCATATTTTATTTGTTTTGGATTGGCTATATTAAAAATAAAATAACATTTTCCTGTGATGTTACTGCACTTCTACGAAAATTGACAACCTCTGTAGAATGGAATCCATGGTGGAGGGTATAAAAAGTTCGGACTGGTCGTACTTAACTTCATTATACCCTACACCACTTCGTGGTCTAGGGTATTATAGGTTAGTTTCGAGCCAAATGTTTGTAACACCAAGAAATAATCGAGCTAGACCCACCTTTAAGTATACCGATCGGCTTAGAATCACCAGCTGAGTCGATTTAACGATGTCCGTCTGTCCGTCTGTCCGTCCATCTAAGCTTGTTCGCACTCTACAGGTCGCAATTGTAGTCCGATTGACATGAAACTTGGCAGAAGTTATTTTTTCTGGCCAAGGACCATCGGTATTGAATTTGGAGGAAATCGGTTCAGATTTAGATATAGCCCCCATACAAATGTCGCTCCCGATTTGACTTTTTCCGCCCTATAAAGCACATATAGTACCCGATTTTCTTTAAATTTGGCACAAAATCTTATAATCCAACTAGAAACACCTACGCATAAATTGGGTAAGATCGGTTCAGATTTAGATATAGCCCCCATACAAATGTCGCTCCCTATTTCACTTTTTCCGCTTTAGAAACCACATATTATACCCGATTTTCTTTAAAATTGGCACAGCATCTTATAATCCAACTAGAAACACCTGTGCAAAAATTGGGTAAGATCGGTTCAGATTTAGATATAGCCCCCATACAAATGTCGCTCCCGATTTGACATTTTCCGCTCTAGAAACGACATATTATACCCGATTTTCTTTAAATTTGGCACAACACCTTATAATCCAACTAGAAACACGTATGCAAAAATTGGGTAAGATCGATTCAGATTTAGATATAGCCCCCATACAAATGTCGCTCCCGATTTCACTTTTTCCGCTTTAGAAACGACATATTGTAACCGATTTTCTTTAAATTTTGCAGAACATCTTATAATCCAACTAGAAATACGTATGCAAAAATTGGGTAAGATCGGTTCAGATTTAGATATAGCCCCCATACAAATATCGCTCACGATTTGACATTTTCCGCTCTTGAAACCACATATTGTACCCGATTTTCTTTAAAATTGGCACAACATTTTATAATCGAACTAGAAACATCTATGGTGAAAGTGGGTAAGATAGGTTCAGATTTAGATATAGACCACATACAAATGTTGCTCCCGAATGTTTAACCGATTTTGGCCAAATTTTACATATTATGTTTCACCAATAAACAGGTTCCAGGTTTCAATATACCCCCATACAAATGTCCTTTCCGATTTAACAATTTTTGTCAAACACATACATTTACAGGATGCAAAAATCCTTCCCGATTTCACTTTTTTACCGAATTGAATTGCAATGAGAATTGTTTGGGTGATGCCCATATGTCCATACTTTGGTATGACTTTGGTATACTGTATCCTGTATAATTTGTATTTGTCTGTCGGACAATTAGATCAATTACCATATTATTTACCATACTCGTTAAATTTGACAGAAGATGAATTTATAGCATATAAATTATATGAATATAATTTATATAATTTGTATGAACTACATAAAATTGCTCCCATGAAATACCTGGGTTTAGTAATCAAAGCGATGTACATACGCAGGGAGTGGTGTAGGGTATTATATAGTCGGCCCCGCCCGACTTTAGCCTTTCCTTACTTGTTTTTACTTGTTTTTATTTTGGCACATTTAATTATTTAGCTCATCCTGGCAAGTGTGTGTACGGCGACTTAAAACTGTCCCCCGGTGAAGAGGGTAAACCTAACGGAAGATGTCTGCTGTTCTCGTGCCATCAAGAAAATGGTTTGGGTTCTGTCATGGGGTTAGTATCTACATATATGCACACTTATTAATATACTGCAATTAAAATATAAAATTCTTTTAGTTGTGGTTCGGAAATGGTCCCGCCATCCTGTGTATTGGGAGATTACATTGATGTCGACGCCCCCTATGGAGAATGCTGTAAAAAGCACATTATTTGTTCTTAAGTGAAACAGTTTGGACGATTAGTGAAATTAAAATAAAATTAGATTATTTTTTTTAAACAATTGTTTTTTTAATTATATTTTTGAGAACATAAAAACGAAGTGTGATATTTTGAAGCTGTGCTGGGTTGGGCGAGATTACCTTCCCATCAATCATTACTTTATGAAATGACACACTCTTGTATGGATAGATCTATTTCTATTCCTTAAATGAAATGAGTCTTTGGTTTTTGGCTAATATTAGGGTTTGCATTTTCCCGTAGTTTTTATTTCCCGGGAATTATTTTGTCGATTTCCAGGTATCCCAAAACAGGGCCCATAATATTTTAGAGTTATTAAGCATGTATATACACTTTGTGCATTTGTTTGTAACACCCAAAAGGAAACGAGTTAGACCCATCGTTTATTATACAGATCGGCTTAGAATCACTTTCTGAGTCGATTTAGCAATGTGCGCCTGTCCATCTATTGTTGTAATCAAATTACAGGTCACAATTATAGTCCGATCTTAACAAAAATTGGCATAAGTAATTTTTGTGGATCAAGGTCGAATGCTATTTGATTTGAAGCAAATCGGTTCAGATTTAGATATAGCCCCCATACAAATGTCGCTTCCGATTTGACTTTTTCCGCTCTAGAAACCACATATTGTACCCGATTTTCTTCAAATTTGGCACAATGCCTTATAATCGAACTAGAAACACTTATGGTGAATGCGAATAAGATCGGTTCACATTTAGATATAGCTCCCATACAAATGTCGCTCCCGATTTGACTTTTTCCGCTCTAGAAACCACATATTGTACCCAATTTTCTTCAAATTTGGCACAATGCCTTATAATCGAACTAGAAACACTTATGGTGAATGCGAGTAAGATCGGTTCAAATTTAGATATAGCTCCCATACAAATGTCGCTCCCGATTTGACTTTTTCCGCTGTAGAAACCACATATTGTACCCAGATTTCTGCAAATTTGGCACAATGCCTTATATTCGAACTAGAAACACTTATGGTGAAAGCGAGTAAGATCGGTTCAGATTTAGATATAGCCCCCATACAAATGTCGCTCCCGATTTGACTTTTTCCGCTCTAGAAACCACATATTGTACCGGATTTTCTTTAAATTTGGCACAACATCTTATAATCTAACTAGAAACACCTATGGTGAAAGTGGGTAAGATCGGTTCAGATTTAGATATAAAATTATTTATATGTATATACAAATGTTGCTCCCAAATGTTTAACCGAGTTTGGCCTAACTTTACATATTATATTCCACCTATAAACATACAAGTGGATCACAGCGTTCCATGTTTCAGTATACCTCCATACAGATGTTCTTTCCGATTTAACATTTTTGTCAAACACATACATTTACAGGATACCAAAATCCTTCCCGATTTCACTTTTTTACCGAATTCAATTGTAATAGGATAGAAAGTGGAGTGTATCATATAGTCGGCTCCGTCCGACTTTAGACTTTCCTTATTTGTTTTTTTTTTTTTTCAATATTTCTGTCTATCCTGGGATAGGTCGATATGAATATATCACAGAACTGGTCTCTAAGTGTAAATAAATTGTAAAATCTATTGAGGTGCGTTCCAAGTCATGTCCTTTGAAACAGATTCCACGTCATATCCTTTGAGACCGATTATAGGACATGGTGCAAGTCATGTCCTCTGAGACCGGTTCCAGGTCAAATTCTTTGAGACCGATCCAAGGTCTTGTCCAAGACATATCACAGGGGTCAATTCGCCCCCTCCAATGACAAACAATGTTAAAAGGGACCAGCCTCCTTCATACATTCGGGTTAGAACCAGGACCAGTCCTTGCCCACCAGGGACCAGTTCTGGAACTTGTCTTGGGACAGTTCATTTCCCGTAGGGCAATTCTTATTCGTAGGGGGTGAAATGGAACAAAAAGATATAAAAATGGTACCTATCAAACGACAACAGCTAGAAACACGAAATTCGGTGTGTGCATTCCTCTAATTGAATAGATAAATAATCCAAAGGTATTTTCTCCAAATTGGTACTTTTAAGGGCTAAAATGGGAATGGAGGGACAAAAATGGTACTAATCGAACGGCTGCAGCTAGAGCCATGAAATTCGGTGTATATATTCGTCTGATTGCGTTGACACGTAAAGTAAAGGGATTTTTCGAAATTTGTACTTTTTGGAGTTAAAATGAAAAAAGGAGATAAAAATTGTACCAACCAAATGACCACAGCTATAGCCATGAAATTCGGAGTATACACTCTGACTACGTAGACACGAAGAATAAAAAGGGTTTTCCTACCTTGTACTTTCGGGGGATACAATGGGAACAGGGCGATAAAAATGGTGCCAACTAAATGGCTACAGCTGAAATGATGAAATTCGGTGTGTACATCCGTCTAATTGCGTAGGCACGTAAAATAAAGAGATTTTAGAAAGTCGTGACGTGACAAATAATGGATCTTCACAATTTGTACTTTGCATTTAAAATAGGGTGGAAATACAACCAACTGTAGCACCCACTATATACCACTTTAAAATTTAAATTTCATATTGCCCCCCTTAAAAAAAATATTGTATTACTTCGAAATATAATTTATAATTGTTTGTTAGAATGAATAATTAGTTACAACTCATAAAACATTGTGAATTTAAATAATTCAATAATTAAGAAGCACTTCAACATTTTGTTAAAGATATGCTTTAAATTGTTTCTTAAATTATTAAAATGTTTTTCATATAAACCATAAATAGGTAAAATAGTTTTGCAATAATCCTTATACAAAGATACTAGTTTATGTCTAATATTCAAATTAAAGACGCATTTAATAGCTTTATTCTGTGCAGATTGTAGTGATTTCATTTCAGTACTTATTTTTATACACTCCACCTAAGGATGGGGGTATATTCACTTTGTCATTCCGTTTGTAACACCTTTAAATATTCGTCGGAGACCCCATAAAGTATATATGTTCTGGAACGTGGTAAAATTCTAAGACGATATAGCCATGTCCGTCTGTCTGTCTGTTGAAAGCACGCAAGCTTCCGAAGGAAATGAGCTAGGAGATTCAAATTTTCCCTAAACGTGTCTTATGGTTGCAGATCGGTTGGGATTGAAAGTGGGCGAAATCGACCCAGAGGGAAAATTTTTTCCCACCCCTAATATTTAAAGTTTTTAAACATGCTTTTTTCACAATGTCTGCTTATAAATATTTGCTTGATATTGGGAATGCGATTTCCCCTTATAACAAAGACGTGCACCATAAGTGATTCTTATTCGTAGGGGGTGAAATGGGGCAAAAAGGGATACAAATGGTAACTTTCAAACGACAACAACTAGAAACAGGAAATTATATGTGTACATTCCTCCAATTGAGTAGATACATAATATAAAAGTATTTTTTCAAAATTCGTACTTTTAATGGATAAAATAGGAATAGAGGGATAAAAATGGTACAAACCAAACGTTTGCACCTAGAATAATGAAATTCGTGGTATACATTCCTCTGGTAGCGTAGACACATAAAATAAACGGATTTTTCGAAATTCGTACTTTTTGGGGTTAAAATGGAAAAAGGGATAAAAATAGTACCTACCAAATGACCGCAGCTAGAGTCATGAAATATACATTCTTCTGACCGCTTAGACACGAAAAATAAAAGTTTTTTTTCGCATTCGTACTTCAAGGGATACAATGGGATACAGAGGGATAAAAAAAGTACCAACTAAACGACTTACTAGAATAATGAAATTCGCTGTGTACTTCGCTCTAATTGTAAAATAAATAGATTTTAGAATGTCTTACTCTTAAGGGGGTAAATTAGCAAAAAGGGGAAAAAATGGTACCAACCAAATCGCCACAGCTAGAATCATGGAACTCGGTGTATACATTCCTCTGACTGCATAGAAACGCAAAATAAAACGATTTTTTCCAATTCGTACTTTATTTTGTTACTTTTACTGCAAAATTTGGTTGAATCATGAAGTTAGGTTATGTTGCGCTGTGTACGTGACATAATGGATTTTCAAAATTTTTTACTTTTGGACTTTAAATGGAATGAAAATACAACTAAATCAACTATCTACAAATATTTATGGTATTTAAGTTTTTTGAGGATATTCAAATAAGAATATTTTGTTTTTGAATTGACTTGAAGTATTATATACATAGTATACACGTATTGGCAGCCTTGCCTTATAAGCGTGGTTTGAAATAATAAAAATATTATATTTATTTATAAAATTATGTGTTCAATATTAGTATTTGTTTTGGTTTGGCTAATATTAAAAAATGATATTTTCCTGTAACATTACTGTACAGCCTCTGTGGAATGCAATCCATGGTGGAGGTTTTCGGCTCGGCCGAACTTAACACCGTTTTTACTTCTTATTTTTTGAATTGACTTGAAGTATTTCGATATATATAATATAAACGGAATTGGAAGCGTTACCTTATAAGCGTGGTTTGAAATAATAAAAAAAATTATATTTATTTATAAAATTATTTTTTCAATACTTTTATTTGTTTTGGTTTGGCTATATTAAAAAAAAGTACATTTTCCTGTAATGTTACTGCCATTCTCCTAAAATCAACAGCCTCTGTGGAATGCAATCCAGACCACACATTTATAGACTCATCAGACAGTCTATTTCTATTTCTTAAATTATCGGTTCCCTTTCCTGTAGCTTCGAAAACCTAAATTTATATTTTGAGGCAGCAATATTGTTTTTTTTTTTTCAATACACAACTATGTATGGATATTTTTTTTATTTATTAGTAAAATTGCAAGTAAAGTAAAAAATTGTGTAAGTAAGGCATATCAGGAGAACAGATTATCGGACTTTATTCATATCAAAAATTCTGAAATTGAATTATCTCAAATATTACTAACATTATTCTAACAATTTATTCTTTAATATTCACTTTATAGCAATTATATATATTAAATTACCATTTTCTATTCTTATTCTTTATTTAAGTAGTAAAACATTTTAATACATTTACAACGACGAACGCTATTTAATTTGAAGAAAATCGGTTCAGATTTATATATAGCTCCCATACAAATTTCGCTCCCGATTTGACATTTTCCGCTCTAGAGACCACATATTTCACTTAATTTGCTTCAAATTACCTTGCATTACCTTATAATTCTACTAGAAACATCTATGTTGAAAATGAATTAAATCGGTTCAGATTTAGATATAGCCCCCATACAAATTTCGCTCCCGATTTGACTTTTTCCGCTCTTGAAACCACATATTGTATCATATTGTCTTCAGATTTGGCAAAACATCTTATATTTAAAGTAGGAACACCTATGGTGAAAATATGTCAGATCGGTTCAGATTTATATATAGCTCCCATTCAAATTTCGCTCCCGATTTGACTTTTTCTGCTCTAGAAGCCACATATTTTAACAGATCCTCATCAAATTAGGCGAAATATCTTATATTTGTTCTATAAACAGCCATGGCGCAAATTGGTCAAATCGGTTCAGATTTATATATAGCTCCCACACAAATTTCACTCCCGATTTCACTTTTTCCACTCTATAAACCACATATTTTAACAGATCTTCTTGAAATCTTTGAAAATATCTCATATTTCAACTGGAAACACCCATGGTGAAAATGGGTTATCGGTTCAGATTTACTTATAGCTCCCATAGAAATTTCGCCGCAAAAAATTCCCATACAAATTTCGGATAAACTTTTTCCGCACCAGAAAGCACGAATTTTCACAAAATGAGCTTAACACGTTATATTTGAACTGGATAAACTTATCGTGAAAGTTAGTCACTATATTCCATGATTGGATATAGCACCGATATACATATTTCCGATTTGACAAATTGGACCAGGTAATATTAGCCTATGATTAGGAAACATACAAAAATTCTTCCCGTTTTTTTTTACCGTGTTGAATTGTATTCGTATAGAATGTGGAGTGTATCATATAGTCGGCCTCGCCCGACTTTAGCCTTTCCTTACTTGTTTTTTGCTAAAAATTGGCTTAGTACCTTATATTACAACTAGAAACATCTATGGTGAAAGTGGGTGAGATCGATTCAGATTTGTTATAGCTCCCATGCAAATTTCGATTTCAATTTGATTTTTCTCGCTTAGAAACCACATAATTTGAACGATTTTGATCAAATGTTGCACAACACTTTCTAGTTAAAATAGAACGTCAATAGTGAGAATGGGTTAAATCGGTTCAGACTTACATAATTTATTATTAATTGTATATTATATAAATTCAATAAAATTCAAATTCATATAATTCAAATAATATTTGTGGCTGCAAGAGATGAAAGTGTAAATAATAGGCTTCAGTCCAATATGTTTTGACCGACACTGTATATCGCTGATTTTACTTTTTCTGCTCTAGAAAACACATATTTGAACAGATTTTGTTCAGAACAAGTTATATTTCACCTGGAAATATAAATTGTGAAAGAGGGTATCATCGGTCCATATAGGACACTTTCCAAAATCTCCACCGAATTGAATTACATAAGCGTATAGTATAGTTAGCATTTCCTTACTTGTTTTAACACATTGAGTGACACGGCGTACGTTTCCGTAGGACAGTGATTGCTTTTCCTTATAGTCCAAAAATGTTTGGCCTCCTGGGAAGTTTTGCGTCAAAACCGCTTGACACTCAATGTGTTAAATTGCTTGTTGCGTCTTTGATGTGGAATTAGAGTTTGGTGTTTCCCGGACTAATTTCATTTCCCGGGAAATCGGAAGTGAAAAGTTTCAAAGGAATCCCAGGAATTCTCGGGAAAAAATAATTTATTTTAGGCATATTCAATATTTGGTAGCAGAATCTCTCCACCATTTCATTGGTGATGATCCAAAATTTCACAATCCGAATCCCAAGATGGGGATATTTTCAAATTCTTCGGCTGTCCAGTGCTTATACTATATATAACCACTATTCGATTTGAGCCACTGTGCGGCCAACAATTTAATAGCTTGTTTAATAGCAGTAATTATTGTTAACAGCAGGATCCAACTAATAATCTACCGTCGACATACGGTTTTCCGTTAATTTCATACATCGCAAAATATTAAACATTTATGCACAGATAGGTCATTCCATAACGAACAAAACTCGTTCGCCCAACACAACTGCTTTTCATATGACGAAGTTGACGTGACTGCTTCTGGTGCTCGATATCATGATATCACGATATCCTTACATCATTGGATTTGTTTTATGAGCTCTTTCGATGTCAAAGGTCCTTGGAGATATCCAACAGTGTACTGAAATGCAGCCATATTTAAATTTAATTGGTCAAGGCAATATTTCATTCAGGAAACTATCATAATTACTTAATGTTTCAATGAAGACTACACTCAATTTCTATTTAATTCAAATCATGCTTAAATATTGGAACATCTTTTATATTGACAATTTATTTATTTATTATGTAAAATTATACTCTAATTTTGGGTCCAGGGATTGAGCTGGGATGACTACGACCATTGTAGCTAGTTATTGCAGCGACAGACCAGAGCCTCTGGTGGGAATCGAACCCACAACCCCCACGCTGATAGCCGAGCACGTTACCAACTCGACTACCGGGGCGCTCTGATAGCTGATCTTGTTTTCAAAAGATAAACAAATGGTCGGATTGGTCAGATTATTTTGGAGTTTTATGATGCTCAAGAATATATATTTTGCAAGAGTACTGATAAACTTCCGTACGGGATATTGGTTGCAATTGCTATAAACGTACCTATCCTGGGAGAGGTCGATATGAATATATCACAGAACTGGTCCCTAAGTGTGAATAAATTGTGAATTCTCGTGAGGCACGTTGAAGACATGTCCTGAACGTGAGATCAATTCTAGGACATGTGTTTTGAGGTACGGTCCAAGTCCTTTGAGATCGGTTCCCGGTCAAGTCCTTTGAGACCGATCCTAGGTCATGTCCAAGACATACCACAGGTGGACAATTCACTCCCTCCAATGGCAAACAATGTTAAAAGGGACCGGTCCCCTTCATATATTTGCTCCTTACCCACGAAGGACTAGTCATAGGACTTGTCATGGGACAGTTCAATTTCCCGTAGGGTTAGTACACTTTACCGAAACCTAGACTGCTCTTATTAAAGTTGATAATTGGTGGAATTTGCCATCATTAGTTTTGTTCTCGCGGAATGACTCATATCCACTTATAAGGCTCAATTAAATTTTCCCCCTTTTTTCAAGTTCGCCTAAGACTTGTTGCCGTTTTGCAACTGTTTTCTTACAATCAATAAACTGGCAAGTCCTTGAAATGGCTGCAAGGGAAAGACAAGAAAATCCATCAAATTTCAACTTAAATGCCGTTCACGAACGGAACTACGTACAGCCGGAAGACTCTGGTGGTGGCATATAAAAGGAAACACAGGGCAGAGAAGTAAGGGTGAAAAATACCCCCATCCCATTTAAAAGCTGTTCAAATTGAATTAGACATGCAACTTGTTTGCTATGTGCCATAGGGTGGCCCACAAAAAACAAAGTAAAAAAACCAGTAAGGAAAGGCTAAAGTCGGGCGGGGCCGACTATATGATACACTCCACTTTCTATCAGAATACAATTCAATTCGGAAAAAAGTGAAAACGGGAAGAATTTTTGTATGTTTCCTAATCATAGGCTAATATGTCGTGGTTCAATTTGTCAAAACGAAGAGAATATTTGTATCACGACTATATCCAAACATGGAATGAAGTGACCCATTTCACAATAGATTCTTCCAGTTCTCAATTTTAAGTAAATCGATGAAAATACGTGGTTTCTGGGGCGGAAAAATCAAGTCGGGAGCGAAATTTATATAAATCTGAACCGATCTGACTCATTTTCATCCTGGGTGTTTCTCATGCAAATATAAGATATTTTGCCAAATTTGAAGAAAATCTGTTAAAATATGTGGTTTCTGGAGCGGAAAATTCAAATCGGGAGTGAAATTCGTATGTTGGCTATATCTAAATCTGAACCGATCTGGCTCATTTGGTCTGTTTCATGGGTGTTTCTAGTTGAAATATAAGATGTTTTGCCTATTTTGAAGCACATCTATTAAAATATGTGGTTTCTACAGCAGAAAAAGTCAAATCGGGAGTGAAATTCGTATGGGGGCTATATCTAAATCTGAACCGATCTGACCAATTTTCACTACAGGTGTTTTTAGTTGAAATTTAAGATGTTTTGCCAAGTTTGAGGAAAATCAGTTTTAATATGTGGTATCTAGCGTGAAAAGAGTCAAATCGGGAGTGAAATTCGTATGGGGGCTATATCCAAATCTGAACCGATTTTCTTCAAATTAAATAGCGTTCGTCCTTATCCCAAAAACTTTGTTGTGCAAAGTTTCATTTGGTTCTGGCTACAATTGCGACCTGTACTTTGATTACAAGAATAGTTGGACAGACGGACGGACGGACGGACGGACGGACATCGTTAAATCGATTCAAAAAGTGATTCTAAGTCGATCGGTATAATTAACAATGGGTCTATCTCGCTGCCTTTTGGGTGTTACAAACAAATGCACAAAGACATAATACTCTCGTGGAGTGTATAAATATGTCATATTATTCTTACGAGGTCCCTTCGTACATTATATACATATCATCATAGTAGTATAAATTTGACAAAAAAGATACAAAGATAGCCAACTTTACGTTTTTCCATATAATTTTGGGCCACACTACAGTTTATATATGTTCCTTCATATATGCTAGTCTCTTGTACGCGCTCTGTACATGCATATATATGGAATTCTGTACGCGGGATATCAAACCTGCAGCAATTTCACACCATTACCACTGGCACCGACTCAGCAGAGCAAGCACAGCAAAGCTCTGTGCCGCAATACTGGGTACACACGCACGCACACACAGAGGCGCGCATATAATTCACTACTAAATGCATTTACGCGAATAATGTACGAACAGTGTTTCGCAAAAGCCTCCGAAGTTTGAGAAAACCCACAATTATGGGTGCGCAATACAGTGAGGATCAAAAGTTACCACTTTAAATGTAATATCTGTGACCTTTGTGAAAAACTAAAATAAAATGAAACATTTTTCAAATTTAATGAAACTTACATTAGAAAATATTAAAAAAAATGTTAATTGCTATAAAATCGGGTTTCATTCTATTAATTGTTCACGTGTATAACGTAAGAAATACCCTATTAGAAATACCTATAATTCGGAAAGGGCATGTTGAGTAAATCATTTTTGTAGACTAAGCTTATAGTCCAGATGGTCTCAGTCGAAGGGAGCATTATACTACGTGAAACAAGTAAGGAAAGTCTAAAGTCGGGCGGGGCCGACTATATATAATATGGTAATTGATAATATATAATATGGTAATTGATCCAATTGTCTGACAGACAAATACAAATTATACAGTAGTTAACCAAAGTCATACCAAACTATGGACATATGGGCATCACCCAAAAAATTCTCATTGCAATTCAATTCGGTAAAAAATTGAAATCGGGAAGGATTTTTGCATCCTGTAAATGTATGTGTTTGGCAAAAAATTTTAAATCGGAAAGTACATTTGTATAAGGGTATATTGAAACCTGGAACGATGTGACCCGCTTTCACCATGTCTGTTTACCGATCGGTATACTTAAGGGTGGGTCTAGCTCGATTATTTCTTGGTGTTACAAACATTTGGCGCGAAACTAACTTATAATACCCTAGACCACGAAGTGGTGTAGGTTATAAAAAAAATCGGAGATATATTTTTCTTAAAAATTAAAAAGTATTTTTTGTTTCTAAATTAAAAAAAATAAATTTTATTTAGGAAGCCTTTTCAGTTTTGAATAC
Organism: Polietes domitor; assembly: GCA_947397865.1. Lineage (NCBI taxonomy): Eukaryota > Metazoa > Arthropoda > Insecta > Diptera > Muscidae > Polietes > Polietes domitor. Next base: position 142,807,556 of record OX377618.1, read on the forward strand.
TATGTCAAAGGAATTTTCCGATTATCTTAACTAAAGAGTGATTTTTTTGAGGTTAGGATTTTCATGCATTAGTATTTGACAGATCACGTGGGATTTCAGACATGGTGTCAAAGAGAAAGATGCTCAGTATGCTTTGACATTTCATCATGAATAGACTTACTAACGAGCAACGCTTGCAAATCATTGAATTTTATTATCAAAATGCGTGCTCTGTTAAGAAAGTTCAGAAAGAAAGAAATTGTGTTCAGCGACGAAGCTCATTTTTGGCTCAATGGGTACGTAAATAGGCAGAATTGTCGATTTTGGAGTGAATATCAGCCAGAAGCATTGCAAGAGCTACCAATGCATCCAGAAAAAGTCACAGTTTGGTGCGGTTTATGGGCTGGTGGCATCATTGGACCGTACTTCTTCAAAGATGATGCGAATCGTAACGTAACTGTGAATGGTGAGCGCTACCGTGAGATGATATCCAACTTTTTTTTGCCCAAAATGGAAGAACTGAACTTGGTTGACATGTGGTTTCAACAAGATGGCGCTACATGCCACACAGCTCGCGATTCTATGGCCATTTTGAGGGAAAACTTCGGAGAACAATTCATCTCAAGAAATGGACCGGTAAGTTGGCCACCAAGATCATGCGATTTGACGCCTTTAGACTATTTTTTGTGGGGCTACGTCAAGTCTAAAGTCTACAGAAATAAGCCAGCAACTATTCCAGCTTTGGAAGACAACATTTCCGAAGAAATTCGGGCTATTCCGGCCGAAATGCTCGAAAAAGTTGCCCAAAATTGGACTTTCCGAATGGACCACCTAAGACGCAGCCGCGGTCAACATTTAAATGAAATTATCTTCAAAAAGTAAATGTCATGGACCAATCTAACGTTTCAAATAAAGAACCGATGAGATTTTGCAAATTTTATGCGTTTTTTTTAAAAAAAAAGTTATCAAGCTCTTAAAAAATCACCCTTTACAACCATAGATAATGACATAACTTTCACGATTTTGAATTTAAAAAATAATTTTTTTTCTTAAATCTTGCTTATAACCTCAAACTGAACCTATGTACACATTTTCATCGAAATCGCAGACCTAACAGAAATTATTGATCGGTTTCCCATGGAAGTACTCATATGTTAACCTTCACTTTCCAGGATTCTGAAACTTTTCTGACACAAATATTCCCCATGAAGTCAGAAAATCTTATGTCAAAAAAATTTGGTAAAATTTGGTTTTCTAAAGATAATTTTCACAATTTTTGACTTTACGGCCAATATTTAGCCTTTTTGGGAAATTAGCTTGATAATTTGGGAAGCACAATGCTACCCTAAATCTAGGGAAATGTTTTAAATAAAATCGTGGTACAACCTTGGGTTTTATGCTGCTCCAATTTTGAACTATTTTATTTTTATACCCTAACTCTACAGAGTAGGAGTGTGTGTATATATCATTTGGGACAGAAAAAAGTACAACGCATTGAACGAATGACCTAAGACCCCAAAAGATGTTTGGACCAAATCCGTTTAACGACTTTTTAAGCTATTTGAGCCATATCCGTCCGTCTTTCTGGCTGGTGTACACGATGACTCTCGAAAGGAGTTAAGGAATCAATTCAAACATTGCATCCTCACCCTTTCTGGTACCTTCCACACAAATTGGCATAGGCCTGGTTTAGAATTAAACCGATATAACGTCCATACGGGTATTCAAAATCAGTTGTAATTTTATATTTGAACATGTTTTATAATCGAATTAAACCTAAAAAATATTTATGCTTTAGTCCTGCCTCCCACACAATTGTCTCCATCATAGCTAAAATTAAATGCTTTATAACTCTTATAACGGTCATAATATGTTGTAAATCATGTCATATTTCAACTTAGAATACCTACTTCGAAAGTGATCTATATGGGTCCAGTTCTGATTTTTATTTGTCAATTTTTGGAAACCCTTTATAATTCTTAGAAATTGTCCCCGGAGTGTGTTGTTCAATGGAAGACTCAGCTTGCACCTTTAAGTTGGAACATCATAAGGTCCAATGAATACCTTTTAAACGAATGTGTGACCTTAAAAGTCCCCAAGCTGTGGGTCATTGCTCCTATCAAAATTCCCCTACTCTCTTAGAACACGACTACTCCTTTTTACGCAACACGCTATACCTTGGATATACTTTTCGCTTGCCAACCAAAGTTTGCAGTCCACTGTCTGGTTCAGCCGCATAAATAAATCATGACATGCTTTTAGGCACTTTGATGTTCGTTCGCTCGTTCATTCGTTTGCTTGTCCAAGGCTCCCGCCGAATGCAAGCACAGTTTGATGTCTACTCTCTACTCCTTTTTTTCGATTGTTGTTTTCGGGCCACCGACATAATGTTGGCGGGGGTTTTTGTTGCTGGTGCTTATCTTTCGGCGGCATCAAAATGCAATGCCGAGCTAGGCCGAGTGCCACATGCCTGTTGTGGCGGCATCAACCCTTTTTGGTGAATGTCCTTCTCCGAGACATACAAATATTTCTTCATGTACTATCCATGTGCAGTAAATGAGAACGCCAATGTAATCAGATACTAATGAATTTCCGATTTTATACAAATACGACTACTCGTACATATGTACTCGTATGTATACATTTTGTTACATCGCTTTTGCATTTACACAGTAGGCGAGTGTATTTTTTTTTGTTGGCTTGAGGCGCATACATTTCCAATGCCTGGGGGTGAGTGGTGCCACAATTAAAGGTCAGGGGGAATCCAATTAATGATAACTATCTCGCTCGTGTTGTCTTGGTGTTGCTGGGTCGGTCGGTCGGTTCACTGTTTACATTGTATGTTACTGCATTAACATTGCGGACAGTGTTGCGGCAATCAATTAGGATACACTGAAAGAAAAGGCAATTTTAACAATGTGCAAAAATATCAAAATGATAACTGATCGTGTCCAACGTAAGGAGGTACGAGGGATGGTCAAATGGAAATCCAGTATCTCAAGTGCAAAATAACCGACCTTCATAATTCAACAAATTTTTGCCGTAAAAGTAAAAAGTACGATTTTGGAAAAATCTTATTATTTTGCGAGTCTATGCAGTCAGAGGAAAGTATAAACCGAATTCCATGTTCTAACTGCGGTCATTTGGTTGCTACCATTTTTATCCCCTTTTTCCTATTTTACCCCCTTAAGAGTACGACTTTCTAAAATCTCTTTATTTTACGTGTCCACGCAATTAGATGGATGTACACACCGAATTTCATCAATCTAGCTGTAGCCGTTAAGTTGGTACTATTTTTATCCCTCTGTACCCATTGTATCCCTTGAAAGAACGAATTTGGAAAAAACTTTTATTTTTCGTGTCTACGCAGTCAGATGAATGTATACTCCGAATTTCATGACTCTAGCTGCGGTCATTTGGCTGGTACTTTTTTTATCCCCTTTTCTATTTTAACCTCACAAAGTACGAATTTCGAAAAATCCGTTTATTTTACGTGTCTACGCAGTCAGATGAATGTATACTCCGAATTTCATGACTCTAGCTGCGGTCATTTAACTGGTACTTTTTTATCCCCTTTTCTATTTTAACCCCAAAAAGTACGAATTTCGAAAAATCCGTTTATATGACGTGTCTACGAAATCAGAGGAATGTATACATCGAATTTCATTATTCGAGGTGCAGCCGTTTGGTTAGTACCATTTTTATCCCTCTATTCCCATTTTATCCCTTAAAAGTACGAATTTGGAAAAAATAATTTCATATTATGTACCTACACAGCGAATTTCGTGTTTCTAGCTGTTGTCGTTTGATATGTACCATTTTTATCCCTTTTTGCCCCATTTCACTCCCTACGAATAAAAATCGTTTTATGGTGCACGTTTTTGTTATCGGGGGAATGCGCATACCCAATATCAAGTAAATACAAGCAGACATATTGAAAAAATATGCTTAAATACACTCAAATATTAGGGGTTATTATGGGTTTTTTCAGTCCTTGTGAGGGAAAATTTCCCTTTGGACCGATTTCGTCTAGTTTCAATCCCAACCGATCTACGAGTCTAAGACGTATTTGTGCAAAATTTCGACCTCCTAGCGCCTTTCGTTTAGAGGCTAGCGTGCTTTCAACAGACGGACGGACGGACATGGCTAGATTGTCTTAGAATTTTATGACGATCAAGAATATATATACTTTATAGGGTCTCATGTCGATATTTCAAGTTGTTACAAACGGAATGACAAAGTTAGTATACCCCATCCTGGAGGATAGAAATTGTTCGCTAAAAAGGACTGAAAGTACCTCCAAAAACCAATAAATTCGGTTTGTGGATCCCTCTAAAGGCTGTAGCTATATTCATAAAATACGACGCCAAAAATAAGGAAATTTGTTCTTTTAGGCGGAAACGTAGCGAAACAGGATATAAATGGTAGCAATCAAACGAATGCAGCAAAAATTATGAAAATCGGTGTATACTTCGCTCTAGCTGTGTAGGCGCGAAATATTTTGATATTTGTACTTTAAGGGTCAAAAAGGGCCAAAAGGTATAGCAATGGAACCGATTTTCCCAAATTCATAAAAGTTATTTTTCCAAATTATTACTTTTGGGGTCACAATGTGATACAATGGATACCGATGGTACCGATGGTACCGATGGATACCTGTACTTTAAAGAATGAAATTAGGAGTGTACATTCTACTGTGAACGCGAAAGATATTGGGATTCCTAATTTCTTACAGTTTACGTTAAAGACTCACTACTTTGGAAGTAAGTTTTTAATATTTCCCAATTTTGTTCGAGCGTATAGCGTCATATTAATTTCATATTATTATCCCATACAATTATTTTTTGGGAGTGAGAATCCATTTTCAATATTTATAATTTTTAATAAATATTTTTGCAATTACAGCTTTTCATGTGAGGCATACTTTGCCAGACATCTTGAGTATCATAATCCTTCCAAAGAATGGTAAATCTCTTCCTACTTTGTTCCTAGCAATATAAATCAAAATACAATCAAATCAAATTTCAAATCAAAATACAATCATTCAACTATATCTTCTATAGACGTCATCATATAGTGGGATACCAAATTCAATGAAAAATCCATATACATATATCACTGTAGTAGGTTGGCTAAGTCGACAGTTATATTTTCTTTTATAATTTTAAGTGGACTGTCTATTTTCGTAGTAAGATTTGACGGAGTTAGAACTCAGCGGCGTGGTTGAAGTCGATGGGAGCCGATGAAATCGGCGGCGGCGCGGCTCGTGCAGAAACATGCGGCTTGTCGGTTTAAAATCGGTCGGCTTGTATCTCTGCTCCCTGCGTATATACATCGCTTTGATTACTAAACCCAGGTGTTTCATGGGAGCAATTTTATGTAGTTCATATAAATTATACAGTCAAATTTAACGAATATGGTAAATAATATGGTAATTGATCCAATTTTCCAGCAGATATTCCGAGTAACGTAAAAGTTACATGACTTGAAAAAATTGATTCAGATCCAATGAATAATGCAGATTATACAGCGAAAATAGAATGAATCGGACGGACATTTTAAGGGGCCTATGAGTTGTTATAGGCCCCTAAAAATGTCCGTAATAGAGGGTTCTGTAATAGATTAGAATGGGAGCCCCATTTGGGTTATACAAAGTATGGATACATATATTTGACTTTCACAGAATGTATTCTTAGATGAGATATAATTTAATCTGCAAAATTTGAAAAACTTTCGATGTAAAATGTAGGTCCTAGAGGGGTAATAATAACAAGTAAGGAAAGGCTAAAGTCGAACGGAGCCGACTATATGATACACTCCACTTTCTATCCTATTAAAATTCAATTTAAATAAATTTATATGTAAATCTGAACCGATATTACCCACGTTTACCATAAGTGTTTTCAGTTGGATTATAAGATGTTGTGCGATATTTAAAGAAAATCGGGTTTCTAAAGCGGAAAAAGTCAAATCGGGAGCGACATTTGTATGGTGTTTATTTCTAAATCTGAACCGATCTATCCCGCTTTCGCCGCAGGTATTTCTAGTTAGATTATAAGGAGTTAAGCCAAATTTGAAGAAAACCGGGTGCTATATGTGCTTTATAGAGCGGAAAAAGTTAAATCGCGAGCGACATTTGTATTGGGTCTATATCTAAATCTGAACCGATTTGTCTCAAATTAAATAGCGTTCGTCCTTGATCCATAAAACTTACTTGTGTCAATTGTATGTGTTGTGTATACGTTCGCTTGCCGAGATGTGGTTGTTCATCATACAAATTTTGAAATATAATGAAGTTGTAATAACTTGAAGTTGCGAGAAATGTTTTGCTGTGTTTGGTCAAACCACCAACCTCAACACACAACAACGTCAACCAACATACTTACCAATCAGTACTTATATATTAACTTTTAGTAAGCGTGCGTGGAAGTACTTATTTTTTTACAATCCCTTTATAAAAATAATTAGAAACGGATCTGAAAAATAAGTAGTGAAGGTTATTGGGTTTGCCTTATTCCCCACATTACTTGGTAATGAGAGTTTTTACTGGGCGATGATGGGTTTCTAGAGCTAAAGATTTCAAACTCCTTTTTTCAAAAATTCAATAATTTTTATTCTAGTCATAACAAAGCTAAGAAATCACAATTTCAAATAAAAGAAACTCTTAAAATGTGTGAGAAACAGTTCGACAAAGTCAAAAGATACAGACAAAGTGATAAGAAAAGTATAAATTTTAAAGATATCCTCATTCGCCCCATTCTCCGCCCAAATGTACAAATTTCGAAAAAACCCTTTTTCGAGTACTCATAGTCAGAATGTATACACCGAATTTCATGATTTCAACTTCAGCGATTTGGTGGTCCCATTTTTATCCCACTTTTAATTTTATCCCGCTTTTATTTCCATCCTATTTTAATTTCAAAAGTATATATCTCACGTACGCAGTATAAGACAATTTCATGATTCTACCATTTTTGGTCGTAAAAGCAACAAAATAAAGTACGAATTTGGAAAAAAATATTTTACGTGGCTATGCAGTCGAGGAATGTATACACCGAATTCCATGATTCTACAGGGTGGCCCAGAAAGACCGAAGTGGTGTGAATTGTTTTGTTTATAACTTTTTATTTAAGAGATATTTTTTTAATTTTTTTTCTTTTAAATACATTAAATTTATGGGGAATATTTTTGGATTAGTTATTAAAAATGATATCCCGCAAGTGGTGGCCATATTCTGCTTCGCACAAATGTGCTCTTTCCAACACATTTTCCATGACCTTTCGCAAAACTTCCGGTGGTATGTTGTTAATTTCTTCTCGAATATTGGTTTTTAACTCCTCAATAGTCCTAGGCTTATTAACATAAACTTTTCCTTTTAAATAGCCCCAAAGAAAACAGTCTGGAGCGGTTAAATCCCCGCACATTAAATTGACGACGGTATGCACGCTGAGTCAACACAATGGACCGTTGATTTGAAAAGTAAATTTCAACAATATGGGCACGTTGTTCAATTGTGTATTGCTCCATTATAAATTATCCAAGTCTTCTTTACAAAATACTGAAAAGAAAAGAAAAAAAAAATTATAATAAAAAAGTTATAAGGAATTCACACCACTTCGGTCCTTCTGGGCCACCCTGTATCAGCGGCCATTTTGTTGGTACCATTTTTATCCCCTTTTTCCAATTTTGCCCCCTCAAGAGTTCGACTATCTAAAATCTCTTTATTTTACGTATCTACACAATTAGAGGGATGTACACTAGAGCGTACCAGGTTACAAGTAAAAAAAAAAAGTTCGCCGTACACCTTCGAATATGAAGTATTATTGAAAGGTAGTTTCAAAAAAATTTTTTTTATTTTTTTATGCCGAACGTAGGGGTCGCGCTTTTACATTTTTCTATATAACTTCTGCATTTATAAACGGATTTTAAAGTGTGATACATCGATGTTTTTGTCCGATTTTTTTGTCTTTGAAGTCATTGAGCTCAAACATGATTCATGATTTTATGCGAGCTTTAATTTTCGATTATTAGAGTGGTACATTAGGGTAGTAGCAACTGAGAAATGATGGGTAAGTACCAGAAGGGGGTGCTTGAGCTCAATGACTTCAAAGACAAAAAAATCGGCCTCGTCGAGACAAAAACATCGATGTATCACACTTTAAAATCCGTTTATAAATACAAGTTATATAGAAAAATGTAAAAGCGCGACCCCTACGTTCGGCATAAAAAAATAAAAATTTTTTTTTGAAACTACCTTTCAATAATACTTCATATTCGAAGGTGTACGGCGAACTTTTTTTTTGAGGACGCCCTAATGTACACAGTGAATTTCATCATTCTAGGTGTATTCGTTTAGTTGGTACTATTTTTATCCCCTGTAGCCATTGTATCCTTTGAAAGTACGAATTTGGAAAAAAACGTTTTATTTTTCGTGCCTACGCAGTCAGAGGAATGTCTACTCCGAATTTCATGATTCTAGCTGCTGTCATTTGGTAGGTACTATTTTTATCCCCTTTTTCCATTTGAACCCCAAAAAGTACGAATTTTGGAAAGTTCTTTTATTTTACGTGTCTACGCAATCAGAGCAATGTATATATCGAATTTCATTATTCTAGGTGCAGCCGTTAGGTTGGTACTATTTTTATCCCTCTATCCCCATTTAACCCCTTAAAAGTACGAATTTAGAAAAAAAAAAATACTTTTATATTATGTATCTACTCTATTAGAGGAATGTACACACCGAATTTCGTGTTTCTATCTGTTGTCGTTTGATAGGTACCATTTTTATCCCTTTTTATTCCATTTCCCCCCTACAAATAAAAATCACTCTATGGTGCCCTTTTATGCTATAAAGGGAATGCGAATTGCAAATATCAAGTAAATACAAGCTAATATGTTCAAAAAACATGTTGAAATACACTAAATATTTATTAGGGGTATTTTCAGTCTTTGTGAGGGAAAAATTTTTCCCTCTGGGCCGATTTCGCCCACTTTCAATCCCAACCGATCTGCAACCATAAGACACATTTAGGACAAATTTTAACCTCCTAGCTCATTTCGTTCGGCCGCTATCGTGCATTCAACAGACAGACAGGCAGACAGACGGAAATGGCTATATCGTCGTAGAATTTTACCACGACCCAGAATATATATACTTTATAGGGTCTCCATCCTGGAGGTGGAGGGCATAAAAATAATCGATACAAATACAAGAAGAAAATTTGGTGACATTTGTAGAAAAATTGGAGTCATGTCAAAAAAATTTCATCAATCCACGTGTATATATCCCTGGTCGCATACTCTTCCGCTTCGATCATCAGAAATGGCTCCATATATCATGTGATTCAATACAATTGTATTATTTATTTGAAGACAATTCCTATTATTTATTTGAAGACAAAGGTCATATTCAGCTGTGCATTGAAGGAAGAGATTGAGTCAATTTTTCATCTCGGGCTCTTAAAAATTCTAGAGTGTTTGACATTGTGTGAGTTCCCATGTCAAAAGCTCCCTGAAATGTGAATTAAGTCCCAGGAATTGGAATCTCTAAACCGATTTGAGTCATAATTGTTTAGCTGCAGACTGTAGAGTAACCAGTAGGTAGCACAGCAATCTGTTACATTGCACGAAAATACGCTCCAGATAATTGCTCTGGTAACATCAGCAAATTGTTTTCAAATACATCTTGTTTTTCTTTTTTGGTTCGTGCTGCTTTTTCAAGGTAGCGCGTAATGTGTGATGTATTTAATTAACTTAATTCATTAAAGAGATTATCCGCATGATAGGCCTTGCGGTGATCGCTAAAAGGCTCTAAAAGAGATTACAAAACATGTTTCCTAATATACATACATACATGTACATATGTATGTATGTGTGCATAAACAAATTTTAAATCAATTGAGGTACGAGGTCAATTAGATGTTGACTAACAACGGCCAACATATGAAAATTCATTTTTATGGTTGAGAAGTGAAATCTTTTCTAGGTATTTCACAGAATATTTTCATAGTTGAAAATATATGTACATGATTTCGTTTGTCGAAATGTAATTCGATGAGACACTGGTAAAAGTAATTAAGTCCATGAACAAAATGATTAGGAATTATTTAACAGTTTACACTGTTTGACAAATTCTATTTGTTTTAGATATTTCAATCAGACAACGGTGTGTTTAATAGCTGTCTTTGAAATGCTCTTTTTAAATCCAAGGGTGTTAAAATTAGAAACATTTAACATTTGACTCCGGTGAGAGAACAAATTGTTAATAGTTATACTCTCGCTTTCTTTCACTTGTATGTTTAAGGTAAGGTAATTATGATGGCGAATTTTACTCTCACATTAAAATAGTCGATTCGGAAAAGTTACAAACATAATGAAAACATGTAAGGAAAGGCTAAAGTCGGGCTGGGCCGACTATATGACTCCACTCCGACTCCAATTTCTAAACGAATACAATTCAATTCGATAAAAAATTTAAAACGGCAAAGATTTTTGTATGCTTCCTAATCATAGGCTAATATGATCTGACCCAAATTGTCAAATCGAGAAGAATATTTGTATGTGGGCTATATCCAAACATGGAATGATGTGACCCACTTATACAATAGGTGCTTCCACTTCAAGTAAATGTAACGTGTTATGCTCAATTTGGAGAAAACCTGATAAAATATGTGGTTTCTAGAGCGAAAAAAGTCAAATTGGGAACGAAATTTGTGTGGAAGCTATATATAAATCTGAACCGATCTGACCCATTTTCACTATGGGTGATTCTAGTGGAATCATAAGATAGTTTGCCAAATTTGAAGAAGATTTGTTAAAATATGTGCTGAAAAAGTCAAATCGGGAGCGAAATTTGTATGGGAGATATATATAAATCTGAACCTATCTAACACATTTTCACCACAGGTGTTTCTAACTGAAATATAAGATGTTTTGCCAATTTTGAAGACATTATGATAAAATATGTAGTTTGTAGAGCGGAAAAAAGTCAAATTGGGAGCGAAATTTGTATGGGAGCTATATATAAATCTGAACCGATCTGACCCATTTTCACCATGGGTGTTTCTAGTGGAGATATAAGATATTTTTCCAATTTTGAAGACAATATGATAAAATATGTAGTTTGTAGAGCGGAAAAAGTCAAATTGGGAGCGAAATTTGTATGAGAGCTATATATAAATCTGCACCGATCTGACCCATTTTCTCCAAGGGTGATTCTAGTGGAAACATAAGATGTTTTGCCAATTTTGAAGACAATATGATAAAATATGTAGTTTGTAGAGCGGAAAAGTCAAATTGGGAGCGAAATTTGTATGGGAGCTATATATAAATCTGAACCTATCTAACACATTTTCACCACAGGTGTTTCTAACTGAAATATAAGATGTTTTGCCAATTTTGAAGACATTATGATAAAATATGTAGTTTGTAGAGCGGAAAAGTCAAATTGGGAGCGAAATTTGTATGGGAGCTATATATAAATGTGAACCGATATGACCCATTTTCACCATGGGTGTTTCTAGTGGAGATATAAGATATTTTGCCAATTTTGAAGACAATATGATAAAATATGTAGTTTGTAGAGCGGAAAAGTCAAATTGGGGGCGAAATTTGTATGGGAGCTATATATAAATCTGGACCGATCTGACCCATTTTCACCAAGGGTAATTCTAGTGAAAATATAAGATATTTTGCCAATTTTAAGACAATATGATAAAATATGTAGTTTGAAGAGCAGAAAAAAGACAAATTGTGAGCGAAATTTGTATGGGAGCTATATATAAATCTGAACCGATATGACCCTTTTTCACCAAGGGTGATTCTAGTGAAAATATAAGATATTTTGCCAAATTTGAAGAAAATCTGTTAAAATATGTGGTATCTAACGTGAAAAGAGACAAATAGGCAGTGAAATTCGTATGGGAGCTATATCTGAAACTGAACCGATTTTCTTCAAATTAAATAGCGTTTGGTTCTGGCTACAATTGCGATCTGTACGACAGACAGACGGACATTGCTAAATCGAATCAAAAGTTATTCTAAGTCGATCGGTATACTTAACAAGGGGTCTATCTCGCTTCCTTTTGGGTGTTACAAACAAATGCACAACGATATAACACTCTCGTGGAGTGTATACAAATCTAAGAGATAATTCTCATATTTCATAAATATACGAACAAAGTATATCCTCTGACCGCGACATTCGCACGCCTTAAACTACGCCAAAAACAAGAAAGAAACCGAAAAAGTCGATCAGCCTTTTTAGTGTTCTAAAGCGCTTAAAGAGTACTACATTTTAAGAATATATCGTCAGGATGTGGTACAAATTAGTTCAAAATTATAAACAATTTTACACCGAAGCGGACGCGACAAAAAACAGAAGTACTTTTGAAGGTCTTATAGAAATATACAAAGTTCAGCGATTTTTTGAGAACTTTGTTTTGCTCGGATCGGATGAGGTCCTGCCGAGCCACTCGTGGCAGTCATATGAAAGATATTGTGTTCCATTATTAAATGACATTTCCAATAAAAAGAGAAATTTGAAAAAAAAACAGTACTTCTTTATAGCCAATTCTAATTTAAAGTTTCATTTGGCCCACCTTTACAAAGAAAATTTTTATTTGTCTATATTTTTACTACTTTACATACATATGCTGTCAAGTAAAGGTTGAAGATTTATTACAACAACAGAATTATCTTTTGGATTTTACTTCTTTAGTTTTACTATCCAAAAGTTAGTTTGCTATCCAAAATAATGGTTTAATAATAACTCATGAGGAAGGATTGCCTCGGGGCTTTGCATTCTGCCATTTTTGTCGCTTAAAATCATGCTAGATCTCTTTATTCTTTAATAATACTGCTCTATTTAAACGTATAAAAATACAATAATACTTTCCAAGGATTAGATTTGACATTAAAAGTTCTGGTGAAAAAAATTACAAAAATAAATATTTGACCCGAGATTATTTTGCTTTGTCTTTTTTCGCAAAAGCCTTTAAACCATATTCACCATGTGGAAGTTTGTTTTTTTGGCTGCCTCAAATAATGTCACAGATAGGCATTATGGCCACACTTTGTTGGTGCAATTTTCATTTAAATCAATATTGGCCGACGTAATTGTTATCATTCCAACAGTCTGTCTGCCTGCCTGCCTGCCTGCCAGCCAACACAGACAATAAAGTTGGCAGAGACTCTTTTCTAGGGCCCTTTATGGTATCAATGACAATTCATTCAATACATACACACATAGACGGAGAGAAATACAAACCAAAAACTGCAGTGCATAATGGATTGTGTTTGTGTGCGTGTGATTGCCCATTTTCATTCTACAAACGCAGTGGATTTGTGGCGAATGATGTGCAAAGCATGAGTAGTCCGTCCAAAAAATTAAGTTACACACACGTCCTTTGAATTTACAAAAACAACAACAAAAACTAAACCGAATAGTGGTTTTACAGGAATGACTGCACTTTGTAGCATCGCCATTATTACGCCAGCTCAGCAACACCATTTCAAGTTGAAGTTGAGAAAATATCAAATTGGAAAATATCGAAAGGCACTAACTTCAGACATTCGAAAATAAAAAGAAGTATGTAATGGCTGAAGTCGGGCGGGACCGACTATATGATACACTCCACTTTCTATCGGAATACAATTCAATTCAGTAAAAAAGTGAAAACGGGAAAATTTTTTGTATGTTTCCTAATCACAGGTTAATATGACCTGGTCCAATTTGTCAAATCGAGAATAATATTTGTTTCGGGGCTATATCCAGACATGGAATGAAGTGACTAACTTTCACAATAAGTTCTTCCAATTCAAGTATAACGTGTTATGCTCAATTTTAAGAAATTCTCTGAAAATACGCGGTTTCTGGGGGAACGAAATTTGTATGAAACCTATATGTAAATCTGAACCGATGTGACCCATTTTCACCGTGGGTGTTTCTAGTTCAAATATAAGATATTTTGCAAGACTTGAAGGAGATCTGTTAAAATATGTGGTTTCTAGAGCAGAGCATAGTTAGACCTATCGTTTATTATACAGATCGGCTTAGAATCACTTTCTGAGTCGATTTAGCAATTTCCGTCTGTCCGTCTGTCCATCTATTGTTGTAATCAAATTACAGGTCGCAATTATAGTCCAATCCTAACAAAAATTGGCACAAGTAAGTTTTGTGGATCAAGGACGAACGCTATTTAATTTTAGGCAAATCGGTTCAGATTTAGATATTGACCCCATAAGAATGCCGCTCCCGATTTAACTTTTTCCGCTCTAGAAACCACATATTGTACCCGATATTCTTCAAATTTGGCTCAACATCTTATAATCTAGCTAGAAACACCTATGCAGAAAGTGTGTAAGATCGGTTCAGATTTAGATATAGCCCCCATACAAATGTCGCTCCCGATTTGACATTTTCAGCTTTAAAAACCACATTTTGTACCCGATATTCTTCAAATTTGGCTCAACATCTTATAATCTAGCTAGAAACACCTATGCAGAAAGTGGGTAAGATCGGTTCAGATTTAGATATAGCCCCCATACAAATGTCGCTCGCGATTTGACTTTTTCCGCTCTAGAAACCACATATTGTACCCGATATTCTTCAAATTTGGCTCAAAATCTTATAATCTAGCTAGAAACACCTATGCACAAAGTGGGTAAGATCGGTTCAGATTTAGATATAGCCCCCATACAAATGTCGCTCGCGATTTGACTTTTTCCGCTCTAGAAACCACAAAACGATATTCTTCAAATTTGGCTCAACACCTTATAATCTAGCTAGAAGTACCTATTCAGAAAGTGGAAAAGATCGGTTCAGATTTAGATATAGCCCCCATACAAATGTCGCTTCCGATTTGACTAAAAATATGTCTTGGCGAAATTTCACTTGTGGGTAGCAGAGGTGTTTTTCAGATGATTTGGCAAAAATTGGATCCCTAGTTGGACCCCCATCTCGATGATGTTGATGTTGAAAAGTCGCTGCGAAGCCACTTGAAAAGACTTTTGACATGGTCGAAATCATGATCGTGGTAGTCTGCAGCCAAGTAATAAATGTCACCATGCCATTTGTAAATAAATTTGCACTCTATTAAATATAGATGCAAAATGGTCTTGAGCCAGGACAATATCCCAGTTCAATTGTTTTTTTTCGAAAAATATACTTCTAAAATGAGAATACAAAAAGGTTCCTTGTATGGGAGCCAGAGAAAATGCGAGGGTTACAAAAATGTGTGTCTCCACTAGCGGCCTCCTTGGGCCAGTAAGATTGGTGGAAGCAAATTTTATAAAAAAATTAAATTTTGCAAGGAGTGTGGAAAATGAATGGATGTCAGTTTTACATTTAAATCCTCTGGGGGCGACTCCAAGGCAGTTCTTTGGGGCTTTTTGTGTATTTTCACCCTTTTTCCCACACCTTCGACCCCGCTGAGCGTCCACTTGCACCCGCCCAACCACCCCCATTTTTTGGCTCACAAAATATGGGTTTCTAGCGTATCCAAATCGAACTCCTAAAATTCCAATACAAGACTATCTCACCCCTATAGACATGTAAAATCAAGCAATTCGAAAATTTTTCATTTATGGAGAAAAGCGGATAAAAATGGTACCAAAAAACGGCTGCAGCTAGAACCATTAGATTCTATTTACAAACTTCGTAGAGGTACAAAATAAAAGTCTTTCTCCAAATACGTATTTTTAGGGACAGATATGAAACTGGTATGACGCAAATTGATACGAATGGAGCGAAATTCAATATGTATGCTCCCTTGACTGTGCGGGAGGTTAGAATTGAAAATGGGAGGAATAGATCCGAAGGGAGAACTTTCTACCATAACAACGAATGAAAATACCCGCAGTAACGTCTAATATGTACATTTCATTGAAGATTGCTACCTTTCTGAGGAATTATTTTGATACATATACTAGAGTATTATGTCTTTGTGCATTTGGTTGTAACACCCAAAAGGAAACGAGTTAGACCCATCTTTTATTATACAGATCAGCTTAGAATCACTTTCTGAGTCTATTTGCCAATGTCCGTCTGCCTGTCTGTCCGTCTGTCCATCTATTGTTGTAATCAAATTACAGGTCGCAGTTATAGTCGGATTTTAACAAAAATTGGCACAAGTAAGTTTTGTGCATCAAGGACGAACGTTATTTAATTTGAGGCAAATCGGTTCAGATTTAGATATAGCTCCCATACAAATGTCGCTCCCGATTTGACATTTTCCGCTCTAGAAACCACATATTGTACCCGATTTTCTTTAAATTTGGCACAACATTTTATAATCTAAATAGAAACACCTATGCTGAAATTGGGTAAGATCGGTTCAGATTTAGATATAACCCCCATGCAAATGTCGCTCCCGATTTGACATTTTCCGCTCTAGAAACCACATTTTGTACCCGATATTCTTCAAATTTGGCTCAAAATCTTATAATCTAACTAGAAACACCTATGCTGAAATTGGGTAAGATCGGTTCAGATTTAAATATAGCTCCCATACAAATGTCGCTCCCGATTTGACTTTTTCCGCTCTAGAAACGACATATTCTACCCTATTTTCTTTAAATTTGGCACATCATCTTGTACTCCAACTAGAAACACATATGCAGAAGTGAAAGTAATATCGGTTCAGATTTAGATATAGCCCCCATGCAAATGTCGCTCCCGATTTGACATTTTCCGCTCTAGAAACCACATATTGTACCCGATTTTCTTTAAATTTGGCACAACATGTTATAATCTAACTAGAAACACCTATGCAGAAATTGGGTAAGATCGGTTCAGATTTAAATATAGCTCCCATACAAATGTCGCTCCCGATTTGACTTTTTCCGCTCTAGAAACGACATATTCTACCCTATTTTCTTTAAATTTGGCACATCATCTTGTACTCCAACTAGAAACACATATGCAGAAGTGAAAGTAATATCGGTTCAGATTAAGATATAGCCCCATACAAATGTCGCTCCCAATTTGACTTTTTGCACTATAGAAACCACATATTCTACCCGATTTTCTTTAAATTTGGCACAACGTCTTATGTTCCAAATAGAAACACATATGCAGAAGATCGGTTCATAGTTAGATATAGCCCCAATACAAATGTTGCTCCCAAATGTTTAACCGATTTTTGTCAAACATTATGTATTATATTTCACATATTTCGTTACAGGTTTCAATATAGCCCCATACAAATGTCCTTTGTCAAACACATATATTTACAGGATACAAAAAAATTTCCCGTTTTCTCTTCTTACCGAATTGAACTGTATTCGGATAGAAAGTGGAGTGTATCATATAGTCGGCCCCGCACGACTTTAACCTTTCCTTACTTGTTTTTTTTTTCAAAATATTATTACCCCTATGACTCCGATATATGTCAAATGTCAGTTAGAATATCGGTTAAGAATAGTTAAAATTTCATGCCTCTTTCTGTATTAGTTTAGCATTTGGGAGGTCGCCCTTTGTGAATTATCTTTAAATAACATTGTTCCCACCCTGTGGATGGATAATTTCAGAATTATTTATAAAGAACGATTAGACATCATTATGTGACACAACTACTATTTCAAGTTGTGCAAATTTATTTCGAAAATCATGGCTCAGTTCGGGAATATTACTGTTGAAAATCGACCATATGACCAATCTCATATGATGCGTATATGGCAACGCTGTATCATCCACATGCTAAAGATCGACCGTATGATGTATCTCAGCTGATGTGTTCATGGCAACGCTGTATAATCAACACACAGATGGCGGTATGCTGTCCCCTAGGGTTTTAAGAGCAGTAGTTTTGTACTCCGTATGAAGCAGCATTATTTGCTAAAATAAGGTATTAAGAAAACTATTTTTTTTTATTTTATAAATTCTCGGAGTCTAGAGGAGACAAACAGCGCCACCAAACTGGTAGGACCCGGTTGAGTTACAGCACGATTTGCAAAAACACGGTGTGTAAAAAATTAAAATTATAAAAAATATACAAGAATTTGATTTGTTGAACGAATCAAAATATATATAGAAATATTAGTATTTAATATTAAAAAAATATGTATAAATTAATAAAGGGTGATTTTTTAAGAGCTTGATAACTTTTTTTAAAAAAAAAACGCATAAAATTTGCAAAATCTCATCGGTTCTTTATTTGAAACGTTAGATTGGTCCATGACATTTACTTTTTGAAGATAATTTCATTTAAATGTTGACCGCGGCTGCGTCTTAGGTGGTCCATCCGCTTAGTCCAATTTTGGCATTTCCACGTTTTTGAGTAACAGAGACCCAATTGGTGCGAACGGCGACGAATCGAAAATTGGTGGTCATCATTAACACTGGCCGATACAACTGCGATATTTTCTTCAGTTCGCACTCTACGTAAGCGTGTTGGTGGTTTAATGTCCAACAATGTAAATTTGGTGCGAAATTTAGTCACAATAGCCCGAATAGCCGCTTCAGTGGGTCGATTAAACTGACCATAAAATGGAAGCGCGCAATGAACTTTCTTAACAGAGCACGCATTTTGATAATAAAATTCAATAATTTGCAAGCGTTGTTTGTTTGTAAGACGATTCATGATGAAATGTCAAAGCATACTGAGCATCTTTCTCTTTGACACCATGTCTGAAATCCCACGTGATCTGTCAAATACTAATGCATGAAAATCCTAACCTCAAAAAAATCACTCTTTATAAACAAAACTGCAGTATTTTATAAATCAAAGAAAACAAGTAAGGAAAGGCTAAAGTCGGGCGGGGCCGACTATATGATACATTCCACTGTCTATCCGAATACAATTCAATTCGGTAATAAAGTGAAAACGGGAAGAATTTTTGTATCCTGTTGATGTTTGACAAAAAATGTTAAAACGGAAAGGACATTTCAATGGGGGTATATCTAATCTGAACTGATCTTACCCACTTTCAGTATATGTGTTTCAAATTGGATTATAAGATGTTGTGTCCAATTTAAAGAAAATCGCTTTTAAAGCGGAAATCGGGAGCGACATTTGTATGGGGCTATATCTAAATCTGAACCGATCTAGTCCAATTCACCCACAAGTGTTTCTAGTTAGATTACAAGATGTTGTGCCAAATTTCGGGTACAATATGTGTTTTCTAGAGCCACAAAAGGCAAATCGAGAGCAACATTTGTAGGGAGGCTGTATCTAAATCTGAATCGACATTACACAATTTCGTCATAGCTGTTTCTAGTTAGATTATATAGGGTGATTTTTTAAGAGCTTGATAACTTTTTTAAAAAAAAAAACGCATAAAATTTGCAAAATCTCATCGGTTCTTTATTTGAAACGTTAGATTGGTCCATGACATTTACATTTTGAAGATAATTTCATTTAAATGTTGACCGCGGCTGCGTCTTAGGTGGTCCATTCGGAAAGTCCAATTTTGGGCAACTTTTTCGAGCATTTCGGCCGGAATAGCCCGAATTTCTTCGGAAATGTTGTCTTCCAAAGCTGGAATAGTTGCTGGCTTATTTCTGTAGACTTTAGACTTGACGTAGCCCCACAAAAAATATTCTAAAGGCGTCAAATCGCATGATCTTGGTGGCCAACTTACCGGTCCATTTCTTGAGATGAATTGTTCTCCGAAGTTTTCCCTCAAAATGGCCATAGAATCGCGAGCTGTGTGGCATGTAGCGCCATCTTGTTGAAACCACATGTCAACCAAGTTCAGTTCTTCCATTTTTGGCAACAAAAAGTTTGTTAGCATCGAACGATAGCGATCGCCATTCACCGTAACGTTGCGTCCAACAGCATCTTTGAAAAAATACGGTCCAATGATTCCACCAGCGTACAAACCACACCAAACAGTGCATTTTTCGGGATGCATGGGCAGTTCTTGAACGGCTTCTGGTTGCTCTTCACTCCAAATGCGGCAATTTTGTTTATTTACGTAGCCATTCAACCAGAAATGAGCCTCATCGCTGAACAAAATTTGTCGATAAAAAATTTCGAACCGAACACTGATTTTGGTAATAAAATTCAATGATTTGCAAGCGTTGCTCGTTAGTAAGTCTATTCATGATGAAATGTCAAAGCATACTGAGCATCTTTCTCTTTGACACCATGTCTGAAATCCCACGTGATCTGTCAAATACTAATGCATGAAAATCCTAACCTCAAAAAAATCACTCTTTACTATGTTGTGCCAAATTTAACGAAAATCGGGCTGAATATGTGGTTTCTAGAGAGGAAAATTTAAAATCGGGACCGATCTTAGCCACTTTCTGCATAGGAGTTTTTAGCTAGATTATAAGATGTTGTCCCAAATTTAAAGAAAATCGGGTACAATATATGGTTTCTAGAGCGGAAAATGTCAAATCGGGACCGATATTTGTATGGGGGGTATATCTAATTCTGAACCGATCTTACTCACTTTCTGCATAGGTGTTTATAGTTGGATTATAAGATGTTTTGCAGAATTTGAAGAATATCGGGATCAATATGTGGTTTCTAGAGCGCAAAATGTCAAATCGGGACCGATATTTGTATGGGGGCTATATCTAAATCTGAACCGATCTAACCCACTTTCACCATAGGTGTTTATAGTTGGAATATAAGATGTTGTGCAGAATTCGAAGAATATCGGGTTCAATATGTGGTTTCTAGAGCGGAAAATGTCAAATCGGAACCGATATTTGTATGGGGGCCATGTCTAAATCTGAACCGATATGCCAAATTAAATAGCGTTCGTCCTTGATCCACAAAACTTACTTGTGCCAATTTTTGTTAAGATCGGACTATAATTGCGACCTGTAATTTGATTACAACAATAGATGGACGGACAGACTGACAGACGGACATTGCAAAATCGATTCAAAAAGTGATTCTTAGTCGATCGGTATAATTAACAATGGGTGTTACAAACAAATGTACTAAGACATAATACTCTCGTGGAGTGTATAAAAATAATACTTTTTCTTCTATAAATTGTTAACTCACATTGAGATTATCTTCAGGAATTGTATTATTAAGTTTTCATTTTGTACGCCTAGCCCAATGTGAAAATCGATCATGACAACAGCCAGATCATGGTTGCGCTCTCTGAAAAATATCTCTCGCAAGCAGCGGAGTCTAACCTAACCTATGGTAATATTGTCTTTTCAAAAAATAAACAAATACTATTTTCACTATTTCAATATGAAATGGTGTAGTGAAAGCAACAGAGAAAAATACATAAACCACTGATGGATTTGAGTTAAACAACCGCAATTATTTGTGAAAGGTTTAGATGGTGGCTAACAACTCTGACTGACTGACTGGCTGCTTGACCAGATGAACAAAACAAAAGAAAAGTGGTAGTAGTAGAATAAAAGTAGAATGAGTTCGAAAAAAGTTTAGAGAACAATGTCCATAGAACTGTTGAAAGAACAACAAAGTAAGTGCAGTTAGCACTCACTTTTCGTAGTTGCTCTATGGCCTGCACAGGGCTCCTAAGGTACAACATGTATTGCAATTCTCCACAATTATACGGACTATTAAAATATTCTATTCTACTTATTTGAAGCAAGCTGGAAGAAAATCTTAAAAATTTTAAAGAAAAGCTCGATAAACTAGCAAGATACAAGATCATTTTACGGAGAACATATTTCAAAGGGGGTTTATGTTAAACATGTAAAAATGGCTTTAAGCTCGCCAGATCAGAATATGGTGTAAATTCCACAGTATTTCTCACATATTAAGGGCTGTCGACTTTATAGGAGGAATGTAGTAGCATAAAAGGAAAATAATGACATTTGTATGAGAATTGATATATATATAACTATCACGGAAACTTATGTTGATTCTTGTAACTGATTCGTGTTGTTTCATTGGTATAATATTAAAAAAAAATTTAAGATCTCGTCCAATTATAGAGCGATTATGTAGATAACAAAATAATACATTCTGTTAAGAAATTAAGAAAGCAGCAATCTTCAAAAAGTTTGATTAAATAGCATAAGTATTAGGTGTAGTTAGAGATATTTTTAGTCTTCTCCAGTTTTGTTTTTATCTGGACACATTTAGTACATTTGTAATTCCAACCATCACCACAGTCAGAGGAGCGATTGGTGGATACGTTTTGGATCATTTTCCTATTCTGACCTCACAAATTTGGAAAAATCCTTTTATTTTACATCGACATATATATTCAGAATTTCATTAGTCTATGTGCAGTGGTTTCGTTATCACCGCTTTTCTCTCCTCTTTTTTCCAAAAACTACAAATTTCTCTGAAAATAATGTCTTGTACTTTTTTGCATTTTTGTCAAACAAAAACGCATATTCCCAATAAATCGGATTTTTATTAAAACGGTCGTCATTTCATTCTTTACCGCCGAGATGTGTTAATACTTTCTGAGTAAGAAATCACAATTAGGCTAACTAGAATATTCTAAACATCTCCTAATCGGTGCTTTGCGATTTGAAATTTTTCAAAAATAAAAAGTTTTTGTATTGAAAAATTTGAAGTTTTGGAGTGAGCCTACCGGGGAGGAGCATTAGCCAAAATGATTCTAAAAGCGCTTTAAATGCATCTTCTTTGCCAAAAATAACAGAAATTTGTACCTACAAATTTACACGCAAAGTAATTTGTTCTCCTTTTTGAAAAAAAAAAAAACTGTAAAAGTGAGACATTTTTTGATGTTTTGTCCTAAGAATTGAATTCTTAGTTCAGAAGTAAAACATTTGCACCAATCCAAGACACACATATTAGCAGATTTTTTTATCATTTACTACAATTGGTATTTTTTATTTTTTTATTTTACATGACCTAAATGACCAACTTTGGAGAGTCACTCAGTGGCCACCATACCAACTAGAGATCTTGAATTTTGCAAACTTTCTGGAATTCACTTCTGCATTTATATATGTGCCAGTTAGAATGATAGTGGTCTAAGTCAAAAATCCAAAAAAAAATGAGATATGCCAATTTTTCTCTTTAGTTTGATAAGATCTCTGATTTAAGAACTTTTATTTTTGACTTTTATAAAAAATGTACCCTTACAATGACATTTACAATTTGATGTTAGTTTGAAAGTGGTCTAAGTCACACTATATCCACAAATATTTATGTTTGGTGATGCAAACAAACATTTTTATACACTCCACGAGAGTATTATGTCTTTGTGCATATGTTTGTAACACGCAAAAGGAAACGAGTTAGACGCACCGTTTATTATACAGATCGGTTTAGAATCACTTTCTGAGTCGATTTAGCAATGTCCGTCTGTCTGTCCGTCTGTCCATATATTGTTCTAATCAAATTACAGGTCGCTTAACAAAAATTGGCACAAGTAGGTTTTGTGGATCAAGGACGAACGCTATTTAATTTGAAGCAAATCGGTTCAGATTTAGATAGAGCCCCCATACAAATGTCGCTCCCGATTTGACTTTTTCCGCTCTAGAAACCACATATTAATTCGATTTGCTTCAAATTTAGCACAGTACCCTATAATTGAAGTGGAAACAGCTGTGGTGAAAATCGGTCAAATCGGTTCAGATTTAGATATAGCCCCCATACAAATGTCACTCCCGAGTTGACTTTTTCCGCTCTAGAATCCACATATTAAACTCGATTTGCTTCAAATTTGGCACAGTACCCTATAATTGAAGTGGGGACGGCTATGGTGAAAATCGGTCAGACCGGTTCAGAATTAGATATAGCCCCTATACAAATATCGCTCTCGATTTGACTTTTTCCGCTCTAGAAACCACATATTAAACTCGATTTGCTTCAAACTTGGTACTGTACCCTATAATTGAAGTGGAAATAGCTATGGTGAAAATCGGTCAGATCGGTTCAGATTTAGATGTAGCCCCAATACAAATTTCGCTCCCGATTTGACTTTTTCGCTCTATAAAGCGCATATAG
The DNA here is from genome assembly GCA_947397865.1 of Polietes domitor. Lineage (NCBI taxonomy): Eukaryota > Metazoa > Arthropoda > Insecta > Diptera > Muscidae > Polietes > Polietes domitor. The sequence goes on from OX377618.1 coordinate 142,831,411, forward strand.
TAACCGATTTTCTTAAAATTTTGCTTAACACCTTATAATCTAACTAGAAATACATATGGCGAAAGCGGTTTAGATCGGCTCATATTTAGATATAGCCCCCATACAAATGTCCCTCCCGATTTGACTTTTTCCGCTTTGGAAACCACATATTGTACCCGATTTTCTTTAAATTTGGCACAATATCTTATAATTCAACTAAAAACACCCATGGTGAACGTGGGTAAGATCGGTTCAGATCTAGATCTAGATCTTATATACATACAAATGTTGCTTCCAAATGTTTAACCGATTTTGGACAAACTTTACATATTATATTTCATCTATAAACATACACAATGAATGCGGGTCACATCGTTCCGTGTTTCAATATACCTCCATGCAGATGTCCTTTCCGATTTAAAATTTTTTGTCAAACACATACATTTACAGGATGCAAAAATCCTTCCCGATTTCACTTTTTTACAGAATTGAATTATAATAGGATAGCAAGTGGAGGATAGTCGGCTCCGTCCGACTTTAGCCTTTCCTTACTTGTTTATTTATAATGTCCATTTTACGTGATTCAGATAATTTGAATAACATATAAAATTAAATTATTTGAAAAATAAAAAATAATTGTAATAAAATGTTTCTAGACGAACAACCTATAAATGTTTACATATATTTTGTAAAAAATTTTGTGAAAAAAAATATTTTTGTTTTTGGTAAGGACATTTGCGAAAAAATTAATTTTTTTTTAAATTTTGAGAAGAATGAAAATTGTCTAAGTCAGTGCGTCCTCTGAAAGTAATGGTTCCCTTAGAGGTACCAACGTTGTCGATTTTTTTAAAGTTCGATACAGTATTAGGATATTCTAAGAAAAAATTTTTGTGCTTCGGTGGAAAAATATTTTTCAATTGACTCAAAGATAAACCATTGCATATCTCAGAACGGATAAAGTGTGACTTGGACTACTACCATTCTAACTGACACATACATCCCCTTGTATTCAAAACACTACAAAATTTATTAAAACAAGTAAAAAGGATTGCAATCCACAGTATTAACGGCAGATAAGAGGCTATCGGTTTCATCATTATCATCCTAGACTTCAATTCTTCAGAGAGGCAGTAATCAAAGAAATGTTTGTCCATCATAAATACCGTACACGTTAGATATATTAATTCGTTGTTGAGGAAGAAAGTTTTGCCTTCGGAGCGGCTCCGCCTCATTTAATATCGAATTCCATTAAATTTTTATCCTAAATGTACGAATTTCGAAGATCCATTATCTTTCGCATTCGCCATGTACAGCTGTTTGTACCAGTTTTATCCCTCTAAGACCACTTTGTCCCTAAAAGTTTGAATTTGGGGAAAGCCTATTTTGCGAGTCTATAAGCCCAGAAAATTGTAAGTAAGTAGAATTTGACTCTAGCTTCAGACTTTTAATCGGTAACATCTTTTTCCCCTTTTCGTTTTTCCTAAAAGAACAAATTTCCAAAAATTCTTTATGAAAATCCGATTTTTGTGATTCGGCAATTTTAACCCTTTTTTCCTGTGATTGTGACCTAAAAGTACGAGAGTCGAAAAATCGTATTATATTTAAAGTCTACGCATCCAGAGCGAAATATGCATCGATTTTCAATATTCTAGTTACAACGTTTTGATTGGCAACATTTTAATTCCCTTTCACCCCGCTTTCCCAAAAAAGTAAAATGTTGGAACTTTCCTTGATACAGGAATGCCTATATAGGAATGTACAGCACGCATTTCGAAAATCAATTTATTTTACGTGTAAATACGATTGAAGTGTACATCAGGGTGGGTCGATAAATAAGTTGTACCGGTCACCCCCTAGAATTAAGATAACTTGAAGACGATTTCATTTTTTTGTTTCTCCGATCGTAACGTGTTCTTAGAATGACAACAGCTACATTTTCTACTTTCATCACTTTTGACTCCGATGTCAAGTTATATAGGGTCCGCCATCTAACGTTTTTTTTTCAACTATTCAACCGTTGGGCTATTATTTGTGGGGTGCCCTCAGCAGCCATTTGAATGAAATGATTTTCCATTATTAACCGGAAGGATTGTACTTTCAAATAAAAAAAGAAATTTGAGAAAATATTCAGTAGTTTTTTATAGCATTTTCAAAAAAAAAGTTATTTGTTGAAATATGTGGTTTCTAGAGAGGAAAAAGTAAATTATAGGAGACTTTGCTATGGGGTCCTCCATCTAATGTTTTTTTCAACTATTCAACCGTTGGACTATTATTTGTGGGGTGCCCGAGGCAGCCATTTGAATGAAATTATTTTCCATTATTAACCGGAAGGATTGTACTTTCAAATAAAAAAAGAAATTTGAGAAAATATTCAGTAGTTTTTTTATAGCATTTTCAAAAAAAAAAAAAAAATAGTTATTTTATCTCCCTAATTCACAATCTTTTCTAAATGATAAACGCTTTTTAAATTCCATGAAATTTTGTCTTTTACACTATGTATTTTTATTCATAAACAAAATAAGTTACAGAGGTTCAAAAAATCAAGTTGCCACACAAGTGCCACTAAATACCAAAACATATTGTTAAGGAATGGTGGCATAAAGAGTCAAATACCGTAAAAGACAAAATTTCATAGCTACCCCTTTGAAATTTCGTACATGTAGTTATGGTGGTTACCAAAGTCGTCTGGAAAAATTTTGAGTTGCCACGCCTACTTACAGTGGGATGGTAGTAGATTTTTCGAGGCAAAATATCATAGGAAACAGATAGACCATTCAAATTTCGTATATACAATTATGCTGCTTACAAAAAATGCTTGGAAAAAAATAAGTTTCTCAACCTAGCGCCACGCCCACTTACAGTGGGGTGGTTTTTTGATTCAAAATATCTCAGGAAACATATATACATTTAATGTGTTGTACAAGTACTTATCGTTACCAAAATATAAACCAGTAAGGAAAGGCTAAAGTCGGGCGGGGCCGACTCTATGATACACTCCACTTTCAATCCAAATACAATTCAATTCGGTGAAAAAGTGAAAACGGGAAGTTTTTTTGTATCCTGTAAATGTATGTGTTTGACAAAAAATTTTATATCGGAAAGGACATTTGTATGAGGATATATTGAAACCTGGAACGAAATAGGTGAATTATAAAATGTATAGTTTGGCCAAAATCGGTTAAACTTATGGGAGCAACATTTGAATTTGGGCTATATTTAAATCTGAACCGATCTTACCCACTTTCACCATAGTTTTGTTTAGTTAGATTATAAGATGTTGTCCCAAATTTAAAGAAAATCGAGCACAATATGTGGCTTTTAAAGCGGCAAAAGTCAAATCGGGAGCGACATTTGTATGGGAGCTATATATAAATCTGAACCGATCTGACCGATATTCACCATGGGTGTTTCTAGTGGAAATATAAGATGTTTTACCAAATCTGAAGACAATCTGATACATTATGTGGTCTCTAGAGAGGAAAAAGTCAAATCGGGAGAGAAATTTGTATGGGAGATATATATAAATCTGAACCGATCTGTCCGATATTCACCATGGGAGTTTCTAGTGGGAATATAAGATGTTTTACCAAATCTGAAGACAATCTGATACATTATGTGGTCTCTAGAGCGGAAAAAGTCAAATCGGGAGCGAAATTTGTATGGGAGCTATATATAAATCTGAACCGATCTGACCGATATTCACCATGGGTGTTTCTAGTGGAAATATAAGATGTTTTACCAAATCTGAAGACAATCTGATACATTATGTGGTCTCTAGAGCGGAAAAAGTCAAATCGGGAGAGAAATTTGTATGGGAGCTATATATAAATCTGAACCGATCCAACACATTTTTACCACAGGTGTTTCTAGTTACAATATAAGATGTTTTGCCAATTTTAAAGAAAATCGGTTGTAATATGTGGTATCTAGAGTGAAAAGAGTCAAATCGGGAGTGAAATTCGTATGGGGGCTATATCTAAATCTGAACCGATTTTCTTCAAATTAAATAGCGTTCGTCCTTATCCCGAAAAACATCGTTGTGCAGAGTTTCATTTGGTTCTGTCTACAATTGCGACCTGTATCGTGATTACAAGAATAGATGGACGGACGGACAGACAGACAGACAGACGGACATTGCTAAATCGACTCAGAAAGTGATTCTAAGACGATCGGTATAATTAACAATGGGTCTATCTCGTTTCCTTTTGGGTGTTACAAACAAATGCACAAAGACATAATACTCTCGTGGAGTGTATAAAAAGACTCAACTAACATTTTTTTCCAAATCGAGATTTTTGGTTATTTTAATAAAACACAACAACTTCGGTAATAATAAACAAAAATATCGATTTGCAAATAAATGTTAGTTGAGTCTTTTTTATATTTTGGTAACGTTATGCTGTATATAGAAATTGTTTAGAAACAAATTGTCAACCTACTGCCACGATCACTACATTTGTATGGGGGCCAAGTCTAAATCTGAACCAATCTTACCCACTTCCTGCATATGTGTTTCTAGGTGCAGGAAGTCGTTTCTAGAGCGGAGAATGTTAAATCGGGAGCGACATTTGTATGGGAGCTATATCTAAATCTGAATCGATCATACCCACTTTCTGCATAGGTGTTTATAGTTGGATTATAAGATATTGTGCCAAATTTAAAGAAAATCGGGTACAATAAGTGGTTTCTAGAGCGAAAAAAGTCAAATCGGGAGCGACATTTGTATGGGGGCTATATCTAAATCTGAACCGATTTGCCTCAAATTAAATAGCGTTCGTCCTTTATCCAAAAAACTTACTTGTGCAAATTTTTGTTAAGATCGGACTATAATTGCGACCTGTACTTTGATTACAACAATAGATGGACAGACAGACAGACGGACAGATAGACAGACGGACATTGCTAAATCGACTCAGAAAGTGATTCTAAGTCGATCGGTATACTTAACAATGGGTCTATCTTGCTTCATTTTGGGTGTTACAAACAAATGCACAAAGACATAATACTCTCGTGGAGTGTATAAACACCTATGGTGAAAGTGGGTAAGATCGGTTCAGATTTAGATATAGCCCCAATTCAAATGTTGCTCCCAAATGTTTAACCGATTTTGGCCAAACTATACATATTATATTTCACCTATTTCGTTCCAGGTTTCAATATACCCACATACAAATGTCCTTTCCGATTTAACATGTTTTGTCCTTAATGGTTTTATTTGCATTACTTTCGCATAATTGGTTCTATAATATTACAATGATAACGAATCCTGGCAGATTTCACACACAATCTGATCACATTTCACTGCTGCATTGTCATGTGTCCATGTGAAATTGTTTAATTGAATTCTGAACTTCAGTCGGAGTAATTAAATTGAAAACCGAATATATATCGAATTTTAAGCACTGTCTGGATGAGTACACACACACGCACGCACACACATTCGCGTGGTTTGTAATGTGGAGTGGAGTTGGGTGGAGTGCTCAGTAGTTATAAATGCAGCTGTTGTTCGTTTTATGTGCATAAATCTGATGTCTGTGTTTGATTTCGGCTTGTTTTCTTTTGGGCATGAGCGGTGGCGTGTTGGCAGGTCTGTGTGTCTAGGAAGGTTTTTTCTTTCTTTCTGTTGTTGTTTCCCCTGCATTTCATTATATTGTGGCCACGACAATATGTCTGACTGCATTTGAGGTTGGTTGCTTGATTCATTGTATTCCACTCGGGGGAAAAGAAACTGCAGAAAAAAACTCCAACAACAGTATGCATAGTAAAGTTTGTCATCGTGTTCCATTTATCTGTTTTTAAATGGCTTACGTGTGCCGTGGTATGGCTATGTCCACAGCTGTGCCATGTCATGTCCAAACTTCAGACATTTGAACTTGTCCTTGTGTGCATGCATTTGTGTGTGTATATGTGGGGGTGTGCTTGTGTTTCCGTATCCTGTTGTGTTTGCATGCATGTAAATGAGTTACAAAATTGATTAGCAGCAAAGGATAGAGATAGTTTTAAATAACTTCAATATATGCTTACGGAGAATTTTAAAGAAACAATCTAAGCGAGCAAAAGAGTGATGAAATATTTTGAAAATTGTCTGCTCCAAGGCTTTCGAAAACTTTAAACAATTTTAAACACTATTACAAAACTCAGCCAGCGTAGATGTTGCCAAAGGGGAAAATTCTTCAAATGGAATATTAAATGGATGATGGTTATGTCTCCTGCGCTGTATGTACCTCTCCACTCAGCGTAGGCGATGTCCCACAAATCGTTTTTTTTTATGACTGCGCCTCAAATGGTCCATCCGCTTAGTCCAATTTTGGCTTTTCCACGTTTTTGAGTTACAGAGGCCCAATTGCTGCGAACGGCGACGAATCGATAATTGATGGTCATCATTAACACTGGCCATACAGCTGCGATATTTTCTTCAGTTCGCACTCTTCGTAAGCGTGTTGGTAGTTTAATGTCCAACAATGTAAATTTGGTGCGATTTTTAGTCACAATAGCCCGAATAGCTGCTTCAGTGGATCGATTAAACTGACCACAAAATGGAAGCGCGCGATGAACTTTCTTAACAGAGCACGCATTTTGATAATAAAATTCAGTAATTTGCAAGCGTTGTTCGTTAGTAAGACGATTCATGGTTAAATTATAGACCAAACTGAAGATGTTTGACAGTGAAATAAAACAGGAAACGTGCGTCAGCTGTTTAAACCAGTGTTGCCAAAAAGATAATAGCTAAAAAATCATCCTTTATTAACATTTATTCAAAAAAGTGTTGTTAATAAAATTGTTAACTGGCTATATTGTTCGGTACATCTGCTTAAAGTTTCAAGAAAACGTTTTTTTCTTCATTGCTAAAAACAGCAAACAGCTGTTTGCTATTTCAGCAGATACAAATCTGCTCTTACAGCAGACTTTTTGCTTTCTTTTACTGACATATTCCGTTGAGTTTATGGATTAAATTTCGTTTCTCTTATATTGTGGACGTGAACCATCAGTTATTTTGTTAAATTCTTTACTTTAGGGGAGTGAAATGGGACAAAAAGGATAAAAATGGTACCAATGAAACAACAACAATGTTTGTACATCTCTCTAATCGCGTAAACTTATAAAACAGGGGGAGATTACGCCATAAACAGATTACTGACATTCCCCTGCATGGACCTCAATTTCTTCATTGGGTTGCACGACCATAATGAATGACGCTAACCTTGCTCTCCTTCGTCTCTCTCTGCAGTATGCAAGAACGAAGTTAGTTATCAACCCAAAACTAAAAGAGCAAGTAGTGCGATCTGCATCCCCATCACAGCCACAACATAAAACAAGTAAGGAAAGTCTAAAGTCGGGCGGGGCCGACTATATGATACACTCCACTTTCTATCCGAATACAATTCAATTCAGTAAAAAAGTGAAAACGGGAAGAATTTTTGTATGTTTTCTAATCACAGGCTAATATGACCTGGTCAAAAATTTGTCAAAACGATGTGCATATTTGTATCGGGGCTATATCCAAACATGGAATGAAGTGACTAACTTTCACAATAAGTTCTTCCAATTCAAGTATAACGTGTTATGCTCAATTTAAAGAAATTCGGTAAAAATACGTGGTTTCTGGGGCGGAAAAAGAAGATCAAAAAAAGAAAAGAAGACAATCTGATAAAATATGTGGTTACTAGAGCCGAAAAAAGTCAAATCTGGAGCGAACTTTGAATGAGAGCTACATATATATATAAATCTGAACCGAGCTGATCTGACCCATTTTCACCATAGGTGTTTCTAGTGGAAATATAAGATATTGCCAATTTTGAAGACAATCTGATAAAATATGTGGATTCTAGAGCGGAAAAAGTCTAATTGGGATCGAAATTTGTATAGGAGCTATATATAAATTTGAACCAATCTCACCCGTTTTCACCACAGGTCTTGTTAGTTCAAATATAAAATATGTGGTTTCTAGAGCGGAAAAAGGCAAATTGGGAGCGAAATTTTTATGGGAGCTATATATAAATCTGAACCGATCTGACCCATTTTCACCATGGGTGTTTCTAGTGGGAATGTAAGATATTTTGCCAAATTTGAAGAAAATCTGTTAAAATATGTGGTATCTAGCGTGAACAGAGTCAAATCGGGAGTGAAATTCGTATGGGGGCTTTATCTAAATCTGAATCGATTTTTTCAAATTAAATAGCGTTCGCCCGTATCCCAAAAAAACTTTGTTGTGCAAAGTTTCGTTTGGTTCTGCCTACAATTGCGACCTGTACTTTGATTGCAAGAATAGATGAACAGACAGACAGACGGACATTGCTAAATCGATTCAAAAAGTGATTCTAAGTCGATCGGTATACTTAACAATGGATATATCTCGCTTCCTTTTGGGTATTACAAACAAATGCACAACGACATAATACTCTCGTGAAGTATATAAATATATCTTGACGAAATGGCAAATGCTTAGATCAGAAGTGTTGCCAGATGATTTTGGGACTTTATCTGGAATGACAGCCAAACTTTTTATAAAAGTTATACCATTTTGAAAGAAAAATTGTGTGTATTGTGTAAAACCATTAAAAATAGAAAAATGTGGGAAATAAGTATTTCGTTTTATTTGCTTATATGTAAAAAATGCTTGTATGTAAAAAGGCTGTGGAAAAATGTGGAAGTTATGATGCTCTTCGAAGGCGCAAAAGATTTTTTAGTAAGTTTTTTCGCAACTTTTTGATGACTGTTCCTAAATCACTGTTTCTATGTGAAAGTGTAATTCGAAATATTCCAAAATGTGTGTACAAGTATTTAAGGTACCTTCGGCCAAAATTGGAATTTTAGTAAACAATTTAAACGAAAATTACCATAAAACATTTTATAATATCGTGTTTGGAAATTGTTGTTGCATAGTGTAATGAGTAACAGAAAAAGAAACGAACCACTTTTAGTGCTTTATTGCACATAGAAATAAAATTTTCATAAAAACTTTACTTTCTTAGAACAACAAATTGATATTGAACACTGCGTAAAATATACAAAAATTTAGATATCATGATGAGGTTTTTGAATTATGTAAGGAAAATGTGGGAAATATTTTCCAAAGTTTGGGATTTTTAACTCAAATTATCACCATTTTTTATTTACCGCAGGAATGTGGTAATACTTGCTGAGTAGCTTTGGGAATTTTTGCAAATATTTTTTGTTGAAAATTTTGTTTGAAAAATTGGCAATTTTGGGAGTTCCGTCAAGCAAACAGACTCAGGATGGATATTAAGCACATCTAAATTATGTCTTCTTCACGAAAAATAAGAGAAATTTAGACCTGCAGGAAGAAACCAAAAAATGCAAGCGAAATTATGATGTTGCCTCTTTGCCAATGATGGCAATGGAATTTTTCTTTTTAGAAGCGTGTAACACATTTGCGCTTCATGCTAATTTATTTAGAATTTATGAGGAACCTAACATTTGACAAGTAAGAAGGCGTTAAGTTTGGCCGGACCGAATCTTATATACCCTCCACCATGGAGTGCATTCCACAGTATTACCAGCAGATTAAAGGATGTCGACATAGAAGTACAGAACCATATTACGAAAATTGTGATATTTTTATGCACATTACTATATTTGTTTACTATTTCAAACTATAAGGCATACTTAGGCGCACTGTTTAAAATCAACTACTATATATAAATAAAATGCTGTAATCGTGAAAGTGCCTAAATATTAGAAAAATCTCTTTCTATTTTCGGTGTGTCGTTGGATGTACACACCGAATTTCTAGCTGTTGTCGTATCATTGGTACCATGTTTCACCCCATTTCGGCCGCTAAAACTATTATTTTCCTTGTGGTGCTTCCAAGCTACAAGAGAAATGTCCGCAACAAATTTCAAATGTATGAAAATCAGAAATTTAATAATATAATGGAAATAATACTTCAATTCATAAAGTAAATATAAGGCAGCAATCATAAATACCCTAAATATCGGGGGACAGAGAGTGTATTTTAAGCTACAGTCGTTTGGTTGGTTGTATTTTCATCCTATTTTAATTTCAAAAGTATAAATTTTGAAAATACCTTATCTCACACGTACGCAGTAAAAGACAACTTCATGATTCTACCATTTTTTGTCGTAAAAGCAACAAAATAAAGTACGAATTTGGAATTTTTTACGTGGCTATGCACTCAGAGGAATGTTTACTCCGAATTTCATGATACTATCTGCGGCCATTTTGTTGGTACCATTTTTGTCCCCTTTTTCGCATTTTACTCCTTAAAAGTGCGACTTTCGATAATTTCATCAGTCTAGCTGTAGCCTTTTAGTTGGTACCATTTTTATCCCTCCGCTCCCATTGAATCCCTTGAAAGTACGAATTTCGAAGAACCTTTTTTCGTGTCTAATCAGTCAGAGGAATGTATACAGCGAATTTCATGGTTCTAGCTGCATCAATTTGGTTGGTTCAATTTTTATCCGCTTTTTCAATTTTACACCCTAGACGTACGAATTTCGAAAATTTCCTTTATTTGTGTCTACGCAATCAGAGGAATATATACAACGAATTTTATTATTTTAGGTGCAGCCGTTTGGTTGGTACCATTTTTATCCCGCTATCCCCATTTAATGTACGAATTTAAATGTACGAATTTAGAAAAAATACTTTTATATGATGTATCTACTCTATTAGAGGAATGTACATGCCAAATTTCGTGTTTGTATCTGTTGTCGTTTGATAGGTACCATTTTTATCCCATTTCGCCCCCTACAAATAAAAATCACTCTATGGAGCCCTTTTATAATATAAATGGAATGCGAATTGCAAATATCAAGTAAATACAAGCTAATATGTTCAGAAAATATGCTGAAATACTCTAAATATTAGGGGTATTTTCAGTCCTTGTGAGGGAAAAATTTTTCCCTCTGGGCCGATGTTGCCCACTTTCAAACCCAGCCGATCAACAACCATAAGACACATTTAGGAAAATTTTGAACCTCCTAGCTCCTTTCGTTTGGCCGCTATCGTGCTTTCAACAGACAGACATACAGACGGACATGGCTATATCGTCTTAGAATTTTACCACGACCCAGAATATAAATAGTTTATGGGGTCTCCGATGAATATTTCAAGGTGTTACAAACGGAATGACAAAGTGAATATACCCCCATCCTGGAGGTGGAGGGTATAAAAAGAAATTGGAGAAAATATTCAGTAGTTTTTTTATAGCATTAAAAAAATTTATTTGGCGGACCCTTTATATACTTTATGGGGTCTCCGATGAATATTTTAATGTGTTACAAATGGAATGACAAAGTGAATATACCCCCATCGTGGAGGTGGAGGGTATAAAAAATGGGTTAGTAACACTGTACAACAAGTTAAGACTTTTTGTTTGGAACAGAATAGCGACCCTATAATTCTGAAAAGGAATATTGAGTATATAATTTTTGCAGAATAAACTTAAAGTATAGGTGAATTTCTTTTTTGCATGTTTTTATTTGTAACTTAATGTCTGAGAGAATTCTTATTGTCAAAACTATATTGTGGAATTGTTTGATGATTACTTTTGTGGAAGATCTTAACCCTCTAGTTTTTCTCTTCATGGGTCAATTTGATCTTTTTTTGAGAAAATCAAAAAAACTCCTTTCAAAGAGGACATTTAAGAATTAAAATGTTCTACGGAAAAATTTGCCAGCAATTTTCAGTCACCAAAGACACCAACATTTTAAATAATGCTCTTCAGGAATAGTACTAGTAAAATAGTTACTAGTGAATAGTAAAATTGCACGCCACGTTAAAATTCGTCCGTGTTTTTGGAAGATCGATCATTTTCGACAAATAATGTGTGCACGGTAAGCAAAAGATACAAATTGAATATTTTTGCTAAAATTTAATTTGCGCAGAAGATATGGCTGAAATGATTTCTATGCATGACATTTTTGTTTTGTAATTTTATCGCGATCAATCAATCGGTTGAGGCTGATTTTTTGCATGTGTATTAACCCTCTCATGCGAGTTATTCCTATAAATTCTTTAAAATCACATATTTTGCAGAATTAATAATTTTTATTTACATATGTAACAAGGAATATTTAAAAGGGAACCAACAAATTCGTTAACTTGGGTTTGCGTAGGAAGGTGAAAACAAAAGTGAAGTCTCAAGTTTCAATTGTTTGAGTTTCTTGTAATTCGAAATTGTTTAGAAATTCTTCTTATTTTTATGGAATTTCTTCGAGTACAAGAAAACTGTCTTTGTTATTCGAAGAGATCTTTAAAATGAAGAAACCTTTTAAAAATATTTTTTTGTTTAGCCGATATCTGCAGTATAATGAAGAAACATCCTGTTACTCATGTCCTGTATGAATTAGAACCCAAGACTCTGTAGAAATCATATTTAGACCCATACCTCATCAAAAAGAATATTAAGTTTTATATATTTATTAAGAAAGGGTTAAGAACCATGTCGCTAGTAACATATATGTAGTCAGTCGCGAAAAATGTGCAATTGTTGCAAAAATCCTCAATTCGCATTTTTTTGAACATTCTCTATCAATCAATCAATCAAACAATTCTGTCGCAAATATATTTAGTCAGCAGGCATATGCCAAAAGAATATTTTGGTATTCTCAATATGATAGAAAGTTATCCTATTTCACTCTTATTTTCAGGTAGAAGTGCAGTAACATAATTGGAAAATTATTACACACACTTATTTTAAAACACTTTGTTTTCTATCTAAGAAAACAAAAACAAATGATTTCGAACCTGAGTACAAAAACTGTGAACATAATTAATTTTTTGGATCACTCCCAAGCGTGATAGTCCTTGACAATACATATATATAAATATATATATATATATATATATATATGAAAATAATACTTCAAGTGTATGCAAAAAGGCAGTAAGTTTCAAAAAATACCCCAAACATCAGAGTTTATTGGCGGTATTTAGAGCCCCGGTAGTCGAGTTGGCAATAACTAGCTACAATGGTCTTAGTCACCCCGACTCAATGTCTGGACCCAAAATTAGAATATAAATTTACTTTGTATTGTAATTCATAATAAATAAAAATTGGCGGTATTTTCATTCTTCTAGCTGCTGTCATTTGTTCGGTACCAGTTTTATTCCTTCTTGTCTATATTGACCTTAAAAGTGCCAAGCTCTTTTTCCATGCTTTATATAAGGTTACTTTCTATATATGTTTGTGTGCCACAAAATTTGAAATCAATTTTTGAAAGCTTTTTTCTCAAAAAATTTTGGTCAAATTTTGCACACTTAATCATTTTCGATGACAATACAAGGAAATGGAAAAATTTGACCAATTGGACAAAGGGGCGTGGCACCTCCTATACGAAGTTAAAACCTATTATTGAATATTGTCAGTTCTATGTCTTGTCATTTATTTTGGTTCAAGACCATAGGTTGTGCCGAAGTCTTCAGCAGAACCCAAAATTAGCAAAGAAGGCAAAGTGAGACCTTTATTGTTGCAGCTGAAAGTTGACTGCGCAGTTTCGATGGGCGCTACACCATCTCATCAGAACTTTCGCAACGAATGTATGTCTTTGACTTAAATCAGGGTTCATATTAGTACCAGCGGTCACATATTTCTAATGAGAAACGCTGATAAACAAAATATTCCACCGAACTAAGTCGACACACTAAAAATCTCACTTTGCCAATTTTTCCAAATTCGTACTTTTAAGGGGTAAAATGGGAATAGAGGTATAAAAATGGTACCACCAAACGGCTACACATGGAGTAATGAAATTCGGTGTATACATTCCTCTGATTGCGTAGACACATAAAATAAACAGATTTTTCGAAATTCGTACTTTTTGGGGTTAAAATGAAAAAAGGGGATACAAATAGTACCAATCTAATGACCGCAGCTAGAGTCATGAAATTTGGAGTATACATTCCTCTGAGTGTGTAGACATGGCAAATAAACTGATTTTTCGAAATTCGTACTTTTTTGGGGGTTAAAATGGAAAAAGGGGATAAAAATAGTATCAATCAAATGACCGCAGCTAGAGTCATGAAATTCGGAGTATACATTCTTCTGACTGCGTAGACACGGAAAATAGACGAATTTTTTGAAATTAGTACTTTCAAGGGATACAATGATACAGAGGGATAAAAATAGTACCAACTAAACGACTACAACTAGAATGATGAAATTCTAATTGCGTAGAAACGTCAAGGGGGTAAAAATGGTACCAACCAAATGGGCGCAGCTGGAATCATGGAAGTCGGTGTATACATTCCCCTGGCTGCATAGATACGCAAATATTTTTTGAATTGACGTATTGGTAGTATTGCCTTATAAGCGTGGTTTGAAATAATTAAAATATTATATTTGTTTATAAAATTAATTTTTCAATATTTGTATTTGTTTTGGTTTGGCTATATTAAACAAATTATATTTTCCTGTAATATTACTGCACTTCTACGAAAACCGACAACCTCTGTGGAATGCAATCCATGGTGGAACTTAACGCCGCATTTACTTGTTTTCCCTTCATTTGATATCCATATCGCCTTTATATGACTCGTAAAAGTACGAAAATAAATTATTAAACGACATGCGAATTAAAAGTCCTGTAAAAAGGAGAAAAGACCGCAAAAAGGAAAATTGAGTACACAGCTTTTCTACATACGAAAATTTAAAATTGTCGCACGGTGAAATCGAATAGCCTAAAATATGAGTTAAATAAACGAAATTTGTATGTATGAGTTAACCGTCTTTCGCGATTTCTTGAAAGTATCACATTTGTCTTTTTACAAACCTGAATATCCGATTTTCTTTGCTACATATGCATCTCTTGTCAATTTGCCACTTTTAACTTTCAAATTCAAAATGCGCCATCTCTTCATAAAATCACATTTATGATGAGGAGACAGCTGAATGCTTCAGTGGATTATTACGTAAAAACTAAATTTCCATTACGTCTCATGATTACCATCACACTTGGCCACACAATTTATTGGTCAATAGTCTAATGTGGAATGTGGCAGCCGGTACTCTGCCAAAGTCTACCGCCAACAATGCTCAACAATGTATGACGATTTTGTTGCAACAATTATTTGGATGCCAGCCGATTTTTCGCTACCACCTTTGAATTGGGTTTTGACAAAATGCCAAAAGCAGAACACGGCTGAAACACACATTTGCCGTTTTACTCCATAAACATACTAGTATCTAATGCGATAAACCTGTTAAATATGTTTAATGAATATGTAATAATTCTAATGGAGATTATTAGTTTGTGGCTCAAAAAGTGTTTGGAATTAGAATTGCGAGCAGATGGACCATAATGAGACTTGTTAACAATTTTGCCGAGCATGGGAGAGTCAAAAGAAGATCTTATCACCGAAACCCTTCAGTTCGGACGGAGGAAACAATCGCTGCTGCCATACAAAATAATCCAAGAGTTTCGACAAGAAGCTTATCTATCTGCTCAAATGGGTATAAGCAGACAGACATTGCAGTCAATTATGCACAATAATTTGGACTTATTAAAATAAAATTCAAATTGCCAGCAAACTGAACGCAGCAGACTTGCCGATTGGTACAACTCCTCACATAGCCCGAACTGTTATGGCAGCATTGCGACGAAAATTTCCCAATAAGCTGATATCCAGAAACTCTACATTCCGTTGCCCCCCAGGTCGCATAACGTCCAGGGTCATAATGTCCATAGAATCGATGTCACTGAGTCCATGGAAAATCAAAGGATTTGGAAGAATTGTTAAAAATAACAAATGCAAATCGGCGGCCGATTTGCTTGTACCTTTTCTTTTACCAATTTTTTCCTATATTTTCATAAGACTATGCTTTTATTATACCCTACACCACTTCGTGGTCTAGGGTATTATAAGTTAGTTTTCCGCCAAATGTTTGTAACACCAAGAAATAATTGAGCTAGACCCACCTTTAAGTATACGGATCGGCTTAGAATCGCCAGCTGAGTCGATTTAACGATGTCTGTCTGTCCGTCCGTCCGTCCGTCCGTCTGCTGTCCATCTAAGCTTGTTCGCACTCTACAGGTCGCAATTGTTGTCCGATTGTCATGAAACTTGGCAGAAGTTATTTTTTCTGGCCAAGGACCATTGGTATTGAATTTGGAGGAAAACGGTTCAGATTTAGATATAGCCCCCATACAAATGTCGGTCCCGATTTGACATTTTCCGCTCTAGAAACCACATATTGTACCCGATTTTCTTTAAATTTGGTACAACATCTTATAATCCAACTAGAAACACGTATGCAAAAATTGGGTAAGATCGGTTCAGATTTAGATATAGCCCCCATACAAATGTCGCTCCCGATTTGACATTTTCCGTTCTAGAAACGATATATTGTACCCGGTTTTCTTTACATTTTGCAGAACATCTTATAATGCAACTAGAAACACGTATGCAAAAATTGGGTAAGATCGGTTCAGATTTAGATATAGCCCCCATACAAATGTCGCTCCCGATTTGACATTTTCCGCTCTAGAAACGACATATTGTACTCGGGTTTCTTTAAATTTTGCAGAACATCTTATAATCCAACTAGAAACACGTATGCACAAATTGGGTAAGATCGGTTCAGATTTAGATATAGCCCCCATACAAATGTCGATCCCGATTTGACATTTTCCGCTATAGAAAAGACATATTGTACCCGATTTTCTTTACATTTTGCAGAACATCTTATAATGCAACTAGAAACACGTATGCAAAAATTGGGTAAGATCGGTTCAGATTTAGATATAGCCCCCATACAAATGTCGCTCCCGAATTCACTTTTTCCGCTTTAGAAACCACATATTGTACCCGATTTTCTTTAAAATTGCCACAACATTTTATAATCGAACTAGAAACACCTATTCTGAAAGTGGGTATGATCGGTTCAGATTTAGATATAGCCCCCATACAAATGTCGCTCCCGATTTGACTTTTTCCGCTCTAAAATCCAGATACCCGTTTTTCTTTAAAATTGGCACAACATCTTCTAATCCAACTAAAAAACCAATGGTGAAAGTGGGTAAGATCGGTTCAGATTTAGATATAGCCCTCATACAAATGTTGTTAACCGATTTTGGCCAAATTTTACATATTATATTTCACCAATAAACAGACATGGTGAAAGCGCTCACATCGTTCCTGGTTTCAATATACCCCCATACAAATGTCCTTTCCGATTTAAAATTTTTTGTCAAACACATACATTTACAGGAATTTTTACCGAATTGAATTGCAATGAGAATTGTTTGGGTGATGCCCATATGTCCATACTTTGGTATGACTTTGGTATACTACTGCATAATTTGTATTTGTCTGTCGGACAATTGGATCAATTACCATATTATTTACCATATTCGTTAAATTTGACTAAAGATGAATTTATAGCATATAAATTATATTCATATAATTTGTATGAACTACATAAAATTGTTCCCATGAAATACCTGGGTTTAGTAATCAAAGTGAGGTACATATTCAGGGAGTGGTGTAGGGTATTATATAGTCGGCCCCGCCCGACTTTAGCCTTTCCTTACTTGTTTTTATATGTACTATTTCTATTAACGGATATTCATATGAAGTCAAATATAATTTGTATTTTATATATTAGTTAAATCGTCAACATGTGAGCATATAGCGAGATGTTTGTATACCCTCCACCTCCAGGATGGGGGTATATTCACTTTGTCATTCCGTTTGTAACACCTTGAAATATTCATCGGAGACCCCATAAAGTAAAGTATTTAGAGTATTTCAGCATGTTTTTTGAACATATTAGCTTGTATTTACATGATATTTGCAATGCGCATTCCCTTTATAGCTAAAAGGGCACCATAGAGTGATTTTTATTTGTAGGGGGCGAAATGGGACGAAAAGGGATAAAAATAGTACCTATCAAACGACAACAGATAGAAACATGAAATTTGGCGTGTACATACCTCTAATAGAGTAAATACTTAATATACAAGTATTTTTTCTAAATTTTTACTTTTAAGGGGTTAAATGGGGATAGAGGGATACAAATAGTACAAACCAAACGGCTGCACCTAGAATAATGAAATTCGGTGTATATATTCCTCTGATTGATTACAATGAAATTCGCGGTATACATTCCTCTGACTGAGTGACACGAAAAAAAAAACGTTTTTCCAAATTCGTACTTTCAAGGGATTCAATGGGAGCAACTAAAAGGCTACAGCTAGAATGATGGAATTTTCGAAAGTCGTACTTTTAAGGAGTAAAATGCGAAAAAGGGGATAAAAATGGTACCAACAAAATGGTCGTAGTATCATGGAATTGGGTATATACATTCCTCTGAGTGCATAGCCACGTAAATATTTTTTTCCAAATTCAAAATGTATACTCTTGAATTTAAATTTGTTGCGGACATTCCTCTTGTAGCTTGGAAGCACCGCAAAGAAAATAAAAGTTATAGCGGACGAAATGGGACAAAAATGGATAAAATATGGTACCAATGATACGACAACAGCTAGAATCATGAAATTCTTTGTGTACATCCCTCTAATTGCATAAACACGTAAAATAGAGGGATTTTTCGAAATTCGTACTTTTAAGGGATATAATTGAAAAAGAGGGATAAAAATGGGACCTTCCAAACCGCTGAAGTTGATATCATGAAATTCGGTGTATATATTCGGTGGTCTGACTATGAAGACTCGAAACAAGAGTTTTTTTATAACCTCCACCTCCAGGATGGGGGTATACTAACTTTGTCATTCCGTTTGTAACACCTTGAAATATTGACCTGAGACCCTATAAAGTATATATATTCTTGATCGTCATAAAATTCTAAGACGATCTAGGCATGTCCGTCCGTCCGTCTGTTGAAAGCACGCTAGCATCTAAACGAAAGGAGCCAGGACGTCCAAATTTTCCATAAATGCGTCTTATAGTCGTAGATATGGGTCGATTTCAATAATGGGGCGAAATCGACCCAAAGGGAAAAATTTTTCCCTCACAAGGACTAAAAATACCCATAATAATCCCTAATATTTTACGGTATTCGAGCATGTTTTTTGAATATGTCTGTTTATATTTGCTTGATATTTGGTACGCGCATTCCCCTTATAGCAAAAACGTGCACCATAAAGTGATTCTTTTTTGTAGGGGGTTAAATGGGTCAAAAAAGGGATAAAAATGGTACATATTAAACGACAACAGCTAGAAACACGAAATTCGGTGTGTACATTCCACTAATTGAGTAGATACATGATATAAAAGTATTTTTTTCAAATTCGTACTTTTAAGGGGTAAAATGGGAAAAGAGGGATAAAAATGGTACCAACCTAACGGCTGTACCTAGAATAATGAAATTCGGCGTATACATTCCTCTGATTGCATAGACAAGTAAAATACACGGATTTTTCAAAATTCGTACTTTTTGGGGTTAATATGAAAAAAGGGGATAAAAATAGTACCAATCAAATGACCGCAGCTAGAGTCATTAAATTCGGAGTATACATTCCTCTGACTGTGTATACACGGAAACTAAACGGATTGTTCGAAATTCGTACTTTTTGGGGACAAAGTAGAAAAAGGGGGATACAAATAGTACCAACCAAATGACCGCAGCTAGAGTCATGAAATTCGAAGTATACATTCCTTTGACTACGTAGACATGAAAAATAAAAGGTTTTTTTTTTCCAAATTCGTACTTTCAAGGGATGCAATGGGTACGGAGGGATAAAAATGGTACCAACCAAACGGCTACACCTGGAATAATGAAATTCGGTGTATGCATTCCTCTGATTGCGTAGACACTTAAAATAAACAGGTCTTTCGAAATTTGTACTTTTTGGGGTTAAAATGAAAAAGGTGATAAAAATAGTACCAATTAAATGGCCACAGCTAGAGTCATGAAATTCGGAGTATACATTCCTCTGACTGCGTAGACACGGAAAATAGACGAATTTTTCGAAATTCGTACATTTTGGGGTTAAAATTGAAAAAGGGGATACAAATATTACCAACCAAGTGACCGCAGCTAGAGTCATCCAATTCGGAGTACACATTCCTCTGATTGCGTAGGAATCGGAAAATAAACGAATTTTTCGAAATGCGTACTTTCAAAGGGATACAATGGTACAGAGGGATAAAAATAGTACCAACTAAACGACCATAGCTAGAATGATGAAATTCTAATTGCGTAGAAACGTCAAGGGGGTAAAAATGGTACCAACCACATGGTCGCAGCTGGAATTATGGAATTCGGTGTATACATTCCTCTGCCTGCATAGACACGCAAACTAAAAAGTTTTTTTTTTCAAATTTGTTCCTTTTCTATTATGGCAAAAATTGGTTGAATCATGAAGTTAGGTTATTTTGCACAATGTACGTCTGGTAATGGATTTTCAAAATTTATACTTTTGGAATTAAAATAGAATGGAAATACAACCAACTGTAGCACCCACTATCTACCAATATTTATGGCTTTGAAAATAAAGAGTGATTTTTTAAGAGCTTGGTAACTTTTTTTTTAAAAAAAACGCATAAAATTTGCAAAATCTCATCGGTTCTTTATTTGAAACGTTAGATTGGTCCATGACATTTACTTTTTGAAGATAATTTCATTTAAATGTTGACCGCGGCTGCGTCTTAGGTGGTCCATTCGGAAAGTCCAATTTTGGGCAACTTTTTCGAGCATTTCGGCCGGAATAGCCCGAATTTCTTCGGAAATGTTGTCTTCCAAAGCTGGAATAGTTGCTGGCTTATTTCTGTAGACTTTAGACTTGACGTAGCCCCACAAAAAATAGTCTAAAGGCGTCAAATCGCATGATCTTGGTGGCCAACTTACCGGTCCATTTCTTGAGATGAATTGTTCTCCGAAGTTTTCCCTCAAAATGGCCATAGAATCGCGAGCTGTGTGGCATGTAGCGCCATCTTGTTGAAACCACATGTGAACCAAGTTCAGTTCTTCCATTTTGGGCAAAAAAAAGTTGGATATCATCTCACGGTAGCGCTCACCATTCACAGTTACGTTACGATTCGCATCATCTTTGAAGAAGTACGGTCCAATGATGCCACCAGCCCATAAACCGCACCAAACTGTGACTTTTTCTGGATGCATTGGTAGCTCTTGCAATGCTTCTGGCTGATATTCACTCCAAAATCGACAATTCTGCCTATTTACGTACCCATTGAGCCAAAAATGAGCTTCGTCGCTGAACACAATTTCTTTCTTTCTGAACTTTCTTAACAGAGCACGCATTTTGATAATAAAATTCAATGATTTGCAAGCGTTGCTCGTTAGTAAGTCTATTCATGATGAAATGTCAAAGCATACTGAGCATCTTTCTCTTTGACACCATGTCTGAAATCCCACGTGATCTGTCAAATACTAATGCATGAAAATCCTATTGCCTTATAAGCGTGGTTTGAAATAATTAAAATATTATATTTATTTATAAAATTATTTTTTCAATATTTGTATTTGTTTTGGTTTGCCTATATTAAAAAAATTATATTTTCCTGTAATATTACTGCACTTCTACGAAAACCGACAATCTCTGTGGAATTCAATCCATGGTGGAGGGTATATAAAGTTCGGCCCGGCCGAACTTAACGCCGTTTTTACTTGTTTTTTTTTTCAAATTTGTACATTTGGGCGGAGAATGGGGTAATGGGGATATCTTTAAAATTTGTACTTTTCTTATCAAAATAATGCGGCCCGGCCGGCCGAACTTAACGCCTTCTTACTTGTTATTATTTCAAACCTCGCTGTAATGCATGCTATATATGAGAGTGGCTTCTTTTGTGAGGAAGGTAAAAATGTTGTTGATATTCCCGACTAAAATGAAAGATTAGCTCTTTTATGTGTTCTCCCAAAATATTTCGCTTCGTGAGCTGAACGCGTTCAAAATAACCTTCATAAATCAGATTTTTCTTGAAAAGAGGTATTGAGGATTGGAGAGGTATTGATAACCAATTTCAATTTTTAGAATTTTCTATCATAGTGTTAATACTCAGTGGGTTAAATGTGAAGTAAAAACTGAAATATGGAGTTATTTGCATCGTAAACACATTCTAGACTTATATGAAGCTAATTTTGGAAAGAAATTCAACCATTTCAAATTTTCCCCCTTAAAAATTAAAACATGAATAATCTACATAAACTTTTTAAAGGAGAAAAATTGAAATGATTGTTAATGTTCAATTAACATAGATGGACGCGTGAAATTTAAAGTATATTTAGCAGATCTTCTTCTCTTTCATTCGATATCGCCATTGTATGACACGCAAAAGTACGAAACTAAATTATTGAATCATTTACATCCTTTGGAAATTAAAAGTCCTGTAAGAAAAACAAAAGACCACGAAATAAAAAACTTAGTATGAGTTTGCCTATTAGTGATCTATAGTTTCACTTCTACACAAAGAAAACAGATTCATTACCACAACAGAATTTTTTGCCAACTGAATTTTTGTAGTTCTACGTACTATCACAATGTTGCATGGGTGATTCCATCAGTATAACCGACTTTTTGTCGCAACAATAGCATTTACAGTACTGTGAACTGAAATTATTTGTTGCAGAAATATTAAATCTAGAATGTTTTGGTACAAAAGGTATCTGCAACTAAATTGTTATATGTTGTTTTTAAGTTCGTTAGTCTGGAATACGATCTTTGGTTGATGCGACCATTTGTAGATTGTATTCGATTATCCTGACCGAAATTCATTGCAACATATATTCAATCTATTTTGAATATTTTATTTATTACATTTAAAACATAAACAAGTAAGAAGGCGTTAAGTTCGGAAGGGCCGAATCTTATATGCCCTCCACCACGGAGTGCATTCCACAGTATTACCAAAAAGTGCATTCCACAGTGGCAAAAAGTATTAGGCGATTGTCAGTCGCCATTAGGGAGAACCATTTTCAGATACAGACAAAGTGACACCATTATTTTGATAAGAAAAGTACAAATTTTAAAGATATCCCCATTCGCCCCATTCTCCGCCCAAATGTACAAAATTTGAAAAAAAAACTTTTTGTTTCGAATCTTCATAGTCAGACCACCGAATATATACACCGAATTTCATGATATCAACTTCAGCGGTTTGGAAGGTCCAATCTTTATCCCTCTTTATACCCTACACCACTTCGTGGACTAGGGTATTATAAGTTAGTTTCGCGCGAAATGTTTGTAACACCAAGAAATAATCGCGCTGGACCCACCTTAAAGTATACCGATCGGCTTAGAATCACCACCTGAGTCGATTTAACGATGTCTGTCTGTCCGTCTGCTGTCCATCTAAGCTTGTTCGCACTCTACAGTTCGCAATTGTTGTCCGATTGTCATGAAACTTGGCAGAAGTTATTTTTTCTGGCCAAGGACCATCGGTATTGAATTTGGAGGAAATCGGTTCAGATTTAGATATAGCTCCCATACAAATGTCGCTCCCGATTTGACTTTTTCCGCCCTATAAAGCACATAGAGTACCCGATTTTCTTCAAATTTGGCTTAACACCTTATAATCTAATTAGAAACACCTATGCTAAAAGTGGGTAAGATGGGTTCAGATTTAGATATAGTCCCCATACAAATTTCGCTCCCGATTTGACTTTTTCCGCTCTAAAATCCATATCTTGTACCAGATTTTCTTTAAATTTGACACAACATCTTACAATCCAACTAGAAACACCTATGCAGAATTTTGGTAAGATCGGTTCAGATTTAGATATAGCCTCCATGCAAATGTCGGGCCCGATTTGACTTTTTCCGCTTCAGAAACCACATATTTTACCCGATTTTCTTTAAATTTGCCACAACCTCTTATAATCCAACTAGAAACACCTATGCAGAATTTTGGTAAGATCGGTTCAGATTTAGATATAGCCCCCATACAAATGTCGCTCCCTATTTCTCTTTTTCCGCTTTAGAAACCACATACTGTACCTGATTTACTTTAAAATCGGCACAACATTTTATAATCGAACTAGAAACACCTATGTTGAAAGTGGGTAAGATCGGTTCAGATTTAGATATAGCCCCATACAAATGTCGCTCCCGATTTGACTTTTTCCGCTTTAGAAACCACATACTGTACCTGATTTACTTTAAAATCGGCACAACATTTTATAATCGAACTAGAAACACCTATGTTGAAAGTCGGTAAGATCGGTTCAGATTTAGATATAGCCCCCATACAAATGTCGCTCCCTATTTGACTTTTTCCGCTTTAGAAACCACATATTTTACCCGATTTTCTTTAAATTTGGTACCTATGCAGAATTTTGGTAAGATCGGTTCAGATTTAGATATAGCCTCCATACAAATGTCGGCCCGATTTGAATTTTTCCGCTTCAGAAACCACATATTTTACCCGATTTTCTTTAAATTTGCCACAACCTCTTATAATCCAACTAGAAACACCTATGCAGAATTTGAGTAAGATCGGTTCAGATTTAGATATAGCCCCCATACAAATGTCGCTCCCTATTTCTCTTTTTCCGCTTTAGAAACCATATATTGTACCTGATTTTCTTTAAAATTGGCACAACATTTTATAATCGAACTAGAAACACCTATGTTGAAATTGGGTAAGATCGGTTCAGATTTAGATATAGCCCTCATACAAATGTTGCTCCCGAATGTTTATCCAATTTTGGCCAAACTTTACATATTATATTTCACCAATAAACATACATGGTGAAAGCGGGTCACATCGTTCCAGGTTTCAATATAATTCCATATAAATGTCCTTTCCAATTTAAAATTTTTCGTCAAATACATACATTTACAGGATGCAAAAATCCTTCCCAATTTCACTTTTTTACCGAATTGAATTGTAATGAGATAGAAAGTCCGTCCGTTTTTAGCCTTTCCGTACATGTTTGGGAGATGCCCATATGTCCATATATAACCCAATGGGGCCCATTCTGATCTTCATCATCAAATTTTGCAGATCATGATATTTTTCAACTATGAATACCTATCGTGAATGAGAAATATATAGGCCCATGTTTTGGACCAGCCCCAAAATGTTGTTTTAGGCCCCCTTTTGAAATGTCGGTCCGATTCATTATTAACCATTTTCGTTAAATATGACTAAAGACGAATTTATAATAATTTATATGAACTACATAAAATTGCTCCCATGAAATACCTGGGTTTAGTAATCAAAGCGAGGTACATACGCAGTGAGTGGTGTAGGGTATTATATAGTCGGCCCCGCCCGACTTTAGCCTTTCCTTACTTGTTTTCAATTATATCCTTTAAAAGTACGAATTGAATAGTGAGGGAAAATAGTACACGAATAATAGTAGAAAACAAGTAAGAAGGCGTTAAGTTCGGCCGGGCCGAATCTTATATACCCTCCACCCCGGAGTGCATTCCACAGTATTACCAGCAGATTAAAGGAAGTCGACTTTACATAGAAGTACAGTACCATATTACGAAAATTGTGATATGTTTATGCTCATCACTATATTTTTGTTTACATTTTCAAACTACAATCGACTACTATATATAAATAAAATGCTGAAATTGTGAAAGTGAACATGCCTAAATATTAGGCGATTGTCAGTCGCCATTAGAAAGAAGCATTTCCAGATACAGACAAAGTGATAAGAAAAGTATAAATTTTAAAGATATCCCCATTCGCCCCATTCTCCGCACAAATGTACAAATTTCGAAAAAAACCCTTTTTCGAGTCTTTATAGCCAGAATGTATACACCGAATTTCATGATTTCAACTTCAGCGGATTGTAGGTTCCATTTTTATCCCTCTTTTTAATTATATCCCTTAAAAGTACGAATTTCGAAAAATCCCTCTATTTTATGTGTCTATGCAATTAGAGGGATGTACACACCGAATTTCATGATTCTAGCTGTTGTCGTATCATTGGTACCATATTTTATCCCTTTTTGTCTCATTTCTCCCGCTAAAACTTTTATTTTCTTTGTGGTGCTTCCAAGCTACAAGAAGAACGTCCGCAACAAATTTTAACTGTATGAAAATAAGAAATTTAATTAATAAGCTAAGGCTACCAATATTTGTGTACTATATATATAATGGATATAATATTTCAATTCACAAAGTAAATATAAGGGAGCAATCATAAATACCCAAAATATTGGGGGGTAGAGAGTGTACTTTCAGCTACAGTCGTTTGGTTGGTTGTATTTCCATCCTATTTTAATTTCAAAAGTATAAATTTTGAAAATACCTTATCTCTCACGTGCGCAGTATAAGACAACTTCATGCTTCTACCATTTTTTGTCATAAAAGCAACAAAATAAAGTACGAATTTGGAAAAAAATCATTTTACGTGGCTATGCAGTCAGAGGAATGTATACACCGAATTCCATGATTCTATCAGCGGCCATTTTGTTGGTACCAATTTTATCCCCTTTTTCCAATTTTGCCCCCTCAAGAGTTCGACTATCTAAAATCTCTTTATTTTACGTATCTACACAATTAGAGGGATGTACACAGTGAATTTCATCATTCTATCTGTATTCCTTTAGTTGGTACTATTTTTATCCCCTGTAGCCATTGTATCCATTGAAAGTACGAATTTGAAAAAAAAACGTTTTATTTTTCGTGTCAGGGGAATGTATACTCCGAATTTCATGATTCTAGGTGCAGCCGTTAAGTTGGTACTATTTTTATCCCTCTATCCCCATTTAACACCTTAAAAGTACGAATTTAGAAAAAATACTTTTATATTATGTATCTACTCTATTAGAGGAATGTACACGCCAAATTTCGTGTTTCTATCTGTTGTCGTTTGATAAGTACCATTTTTATCCCTTTTTGTCCCATTTCGCCCCCTACAAATAAAAATCACTCTATTGATCTATTCTATTGGAAATATCAACTAAATACAAGCTAATATGTTCAAAAAACATGCTGAAATACTCTAAATATTAGGGGTATTTTCAGTCCTTGTGAGGGAACAATTTTTCCCTCTGGGCCGATTTCGCCCACTTTCAATCTCAACCGATCTGCAACCATAAGACACATTTAGGAAAAATTTGAACCTCCTAGCTCATTTAGTTCGGCCGCTATCGTGCTTTCAACAGACAGACAGACAGACAGACGGACGGACATGGCTATATCGTCTTAGAATTTTACCACGACCCAGAATATATATACTTTATGGGGTCTCCGATGAATATTTCAAGGTGTTACAAACGGAATGACAAAGTGAATATACCCCCATCGTGGAGGTGGAGGGTATACAAACAAGTGAGAAAAGGATAAAGTCGGTCAGGACCGACTATATAATATCCTACACCACTCCCTGCGTATATACCTCGCTTTTATTACTAAACCCAGGCGTTTCATGGTAGCAATTTTATGTAGTTCAAAAAAAATTTTAGCCATATTTCTAAGCCGATCCGTACACTTAAAGGTGGTTCTAGCTCAATTATTTCTTGGTGTTACAAACATTTGGCCGAAACTAACTTATAATACCCTACCACGAAGTGGTGTAGGATATAAAAAGGTCTAATATAAGGAAACTTATATGACAGTAATAGGGAAGCTATTGTTATTCTAGAATATAAAGTCTTTGGTTTTGGAAAACTGTTTGATGAATTTGGCAAAGAGCATTTATTTGAAGAATCTGAAGATTGAAACGTCTTTAGAACTAAAAAATTTAAACTGCTTTAAATAATATTTCTGGCAAGCATTTTTCCCACCCCATATTCTTCGTTCATGTAGGCGTTACTTTTTAGATAAATAAAGTCATTCAGATTCATCTGAAAATTATGAATTGATATGTTAGCATTTTTCTTTTTAATTTGTTGTAAAGCGTCTCGCCTCGTACATCAGCACCAACAATATTTTAGCTTACGTAGTCTTTTGGTTCTTGAGATAAAGTTATCAATTAAATTAATTAATTAAAATGGATGAGATCGGTTCAGATTTATATAGCTCCCATTCAAAAAGGGTGTTTCTTACAAATACAGATAGAATTATGAAATTGTTTGCTATGTTCTCCTCTTGTAGCTGTATAGTAGTAGTTTATATTACCCGGTTCAAATCTAACGAACTTTTTATAACCTACACCACAAGGTATAACGACTATGTGAAGGGTATCATATAGTCGACTTCAACCTTCCTTACTTGTTAATAATATAATAATGTCTTCGCACGAACACTGAAATTATTTTTCACGAGTTATAATAGTCTTAACAGTAAAAAAATACTACTTTTTCAAAAGGGTGTGTTCATTCAATCGCCTGTAACTCCCGTAATACTTTTACGATTCTAGCTACAGCTGTTTGCTTATTTTATCTGATGGTACTCATATTATCCCAGTGCCCATTTTGACCCAAAAGTACAAATTTTATAATTCTAGCTGCAGCCTTTGGGTCGGTACCAATTTCATATTTTTCCCCATTAAAGGTCCGAATTTCGAAGAAGCCATTTTTTATGTGTATATGCGATTAGAATGATGTTCACACCGAATTTAACGTTACTAGCTATTGTAGTTTCATCAGTGCCCTTTTTATCCCTTTTCATCGGCATTTCAACCGTTTCACGCGTTGACGCTATAAAAAGATTGAACTTACCAAATATCAATACTAGGCAGAAATCTTCAAAAAAAATGATTTAAAACACAAAAATTTATTTTTATTTTTATACCCTCCTACTCTGTCCTCATTTGGGACAGGAAAAAAGTGTAACGCATTGAAGGAGTGCCTTAAGACCCAAAGTATGTTTGGACCGAATGCGTTTCACGACTTTTTAAGATGTTTGAGCCGTCCGTCCGTCCTTCCGTCTGGCTGGTGTACACGATAACTCTCGTAAGGAGATAAGGAATCAATTCAAAATTTACACATGGTAATATTTTCCCAAATTGCCATGCCCCTCCCACACAAATGACCAATATTCCTATGTTAAATTAAAACTAATGTAACGTCCACACGGATATTCAGAATCAGCTATATTTTGGTAGTTGATAATGTGACTACAAAAGTCACTTTAAGTGTACTAAGTATGGCGAGTTTTACCACGTCCCTTCTAGTACCTCTCACACAAATCACCCTAAACTGCGTAAAATTAAAGCTGTTATAACTTCTATACAGATGATCGCAATACTGTGAAATTTGATACTTATCAATGCTTTTATAGAAGATACATTCGCATGGAATATTGGTGATATTGTCACATCCCTTCTGGTACCTCCCATACAAACTGGCATAAACTTGGGTTACAATAAAGCCGACATAACATCCATACGGGTAGTCAAAATCATTTGCAATTTGATATTTGAAAATGTTTTTATAATCACGTTAAGCATAAAAAATATTTAGCCTTAGCCATGCCCCTTCTTGTATCTCCCACATAAATGTATCTATACTAGGTAATATTGAATCCTTCATAACTTCTATACTGGTGCATGGAATCCACTATGACTTGATATTTGATCATGTTTTTACAATTGTTTTTCAAATGTGGAAGCTGGGATCATCTGACAAGAATAGGGTGTCCAAAACAGAAACCGGTTAACCGGTTTCGTCGCCAGCAACCGTCGGCCGGGTTAACCGAGAAAGCCGGTTTTTTCGTGTCGGTTAACCGGTTTTTGGTAAATAAGTGAACATTGTACAAATAAAAAACTTCTGCACAGAAACACTACCATATTTAAAGCCTCTTGTGTTAGCAATTAAAGAACTGTCAAAGGACTCAGCAACACTCATAGAAGCTGAAGCAATACACAAATTTTTATTCAACAAAAGATATTCAACAAATTTAAAGAAGATAGATGTGTCATACGCCCAGAATTTGTGCCAAAGGCTGATGGCGAGACTGGAAGAAAGAAGAGTAAAACATTGAATACACTTTTGCTGTTTTTAACTTCCGGAAATTTTCCGTTAAACGATGGCGTATTGAAATACTCATCAAAATCGGATACAAAGGAATTTGCAAATGAATTATACAAACGTCCTTTTCCCCGAAATTTCTGTAGAACCAGATTTAGACAACAGTTCAGATTCTGATGTAAGTTGTGACATCGAATAGTCTTGTAATTTAATGTTGGATTTAAACCAAACAATAAACCACATCCAAAGCCCCAAAATTGCTCGAAAAGGCGAAAGACAGGCGACTTTATAGACGACTTCGCAATTTTTACAAAACAAAGAAAAAAACTGAAAAGCTAAGTTAAATATGTATATGATGCCTGTTAACCCTACATCATCATTTAGCCAGCGTGTTTTTCTACGTCAAGCTTTATCAAAAACAAACAAAAACATCGCTTACAAAATTGTCACTTGAATTGTATATTGGTATTGCGATATTATTATAAGAAGGATTCTACGTAAACTTTTTATTCAAGTTTTTGTACGTAAAAATATGAATTATTGTATAGAAGTTTCTTAGTTTGGGGTTTGGTTTTATTGAGCCTTTCAATTTTTTTAAAGAATAACAAAAGTGATTTGTAGGATAACTTAAGATTATAATGTAATGTCTTAATAGATGTGAGAATTTGAACAGCACCATGATTTATCATGAAAGGATATTAAACGGTTTGTGTTGTAGGTGTAATTCTTAAAACGTCCTTGCTTCCGGGACTATACATTTTTGGAGAGTTGTTCTCATTATATTAGCTTAATATTAAATTTACAAATACGAAATATATGTTTAATAAAAAAAATAAAAAATTAATATTTAAGAGTGTATAAAAGAACGTGTAGCTGTAAAGTAAGAATGGTTTATCCTCTGTGTATTCCAAGAGGAGCTTTGTTATAAAATATATGGCGAATATTGTCCGATTGACGATTGTTCATATACCCAACAGGAGAAAGATAGTTCGTATTTGACCAACTAAAATGTTTCTGTTCATCGTAAACGGCTTTGATAAAATTATTTTCATGAAGGTTTAGTTTTGAAATAAAACGATCAAGTAAGCCACACACATAGAGACCGATGGCAGTGATTTTAAATTTTGTGTATACAAATCGATTAGAGAAACGTTTGGATGGAGATACGAAATTTTTCCCAATACAAAAACGCAGAATTTTCCTTTTAAGTATCTCAATGTTTTTCACTATAGTTGGAGAAAATTGAAACCAGATTGGGAAAGCATATAGCAAAACCGGTCTGATACTTGTCTTATATAATAGTTTTGTACTTGGCGGTAATTGTTTGTGCCAGAGTATTCTAGAGAAGAGACCCACCAATCTCCGTGATTTTTGAATTACAGTTCTGGCGTGGTCATTGAATTTCATCAATTTGTTGAAATTTACGCCGAGGTACTTCATTTTCCTTAAATGGAATTTCCGTCCCATCTACGAAAAGTTGAAGTGTTTTACTTTAAGGAACAACAAAACTTTTAAATTTTTTAGAAGCGTTTCGTAAGCAAATGGTCCGCTTTTTGATGTATTTATCTTCAATCCCCATGCCCTGACCCCATGCTTGACCTTTTCCAAATGAAGAAATACATTATCCCAAGCTTTTAAAGGTGATTCAGCGTGGGAGTATAGTAGTGAGTCGTCGGCGTATAACAGACCTATCGAATTTTGTTCAATGTGGGGAAAATCATATATAAATATGTTATAGAAGTGTGGTGCCAAGATGGAGCCTTGAGGTACACCTCGGTTGATATGATCATATTCTGATAATTTATTATTGAATTGTAAACAAAATTTTCTATTCTTGAAAAAACTATGTATAAACTTAATGATTGACGGGCTAAAACCAATATTAATAATTTTGAAAATTATGCATGAATGGGATGCTCTGTCAAAAGCATTTTCGATGCCTCAAGAAATAGCAACAGTGCAGTATTTTTTCCGGAGGTTACAGATAATATCATTCTGAAATTTGAACAATGTATCTGTCGTAGAGTGACCTATTTTAAAACCAATTTGTAAATCATGTATATACGCTTCATCAAGGCCTATGTCCATCTTCCCGCGAATTATTTTTTCAAGTAATTTTCCTAAATTCGAAAGTAATGAGATAGGTCTTAAGTTGTCTAAATCATTGCTATTTGACTTCTCCGGATAGGGAATATTTTTGAAATTTTCCATGTGTCAGGAAAATAACAGTTACATAGACAATTGTTGAATATTATTGTGAGAAATTCAAATGCTTTCGTAGGTAGTTTTCTAATAATGATGCATCTTTACTAAAAATGAAAAAAATTCAATTTAAATATTTTCGTACTTTGATTAAAAAAACGGTTTTGTAAAGAAATTATAATTGAAAACCGGTTTTTTAAAAAAAATAATTTTCGGTTAAACCGAAAACCGTTTTTCTAAAATAACCGGTTTTTTGGGACACCCTAGACAAGAACCTCCTAATACCTTCCACACAAATTATCCTGCCCTAAGTAAAATTTAATTCCTTATAACTTCCGCATAATCCAGCGGGAAAATTTGGAAGGCCTCCCCATAGAAGGCCTTCTAAAATGCCTTCTCTTCGGATCCGAAACACATTCTTGTATGTCTTCTGAAAATAGGCTTTCCGAAGGCCTTCTTCGCGCATGAAAAAAGATTCGGCAAACATTCTCTCCTCGCTTCTCTAAGAAGGCCTAATTATCAGCATTTAGAAATCCTATACTCATTCTTGACTGCTTTCTTTGAGAAGGCATTTAGAAAGGCCTTCTCATTTCCTATTAGAATGAAGGCAGTACGGATGGAGTCGATTTTATTATTTTTACGAGTTTTATGAAAGATATTTTTATAATTCTCCTGATTTGAACTCAATTAAAATACATCTATTTAAAATAGTAGGAAATTATTACATTTAAAATTATTTTTTAACAACAAATATTTGTTGTTGTTGCCGTTATGCCTTCGTTTGTAACAACTAAAAGAGGCAATATAATACAGATCGACATAGATCCACTTTTTGAGTCTATTTAGCAATGTCTGTCTGTGCATCTATTCCTGTAATCAAACTACAGGTCGCAATTCTTGACCGATTCAAATGAAGCTTTATATGTGGATTTTGTCGGGGTAATACGAACTATATTTAATATTAGGCAAATCAGGTTAAATGTGGATATAGCCTTTATACAAATGTGTTTATACATGTTTTCATATAGATCTATTTATCAGGGATGAAACAGAAAAATATTTAACTCCTCTTCAAGAAGAAACAAAAAATGTTCTTACTTTATTGCCAAAATAGTATGATAACTATTCATACTTTCTTCAGAAATATTATTACACGTCCGGCACCCATTCCAGAAGGCCTTCTACGAAAAGGCATTAG
The DNA here is from genome assembly GCA_947397865.1 of Polietes domitor. Lineage (NCBI taxonomy): Eukaryota > Metazoa > Arthropoda > Insecta > Diptera > Muscidae > Polietes > Polietes domitor. The sequence goes on from OX377618.1 coordinate 142,864,570, forward strand.
ATGTTATACGATCGATAACTCATGCTTGCTTGCCTTCTTCGGATAGGCATGCTAGAAGGCCTTGCGAGAGAAGGCAGCGCGGAAGGTGTTCGATTTATCGAGGGGTATTTTCTACACACTTTTTGTTGTAAACGCATAACAATATTCTGTGGCTGATTCCTACTACCCTTCTTTCGCCAGGCATGCTGCTGCCTTCTTTTGACAGGCCATTTAGTCAAAAGAAGGCAGCAGCGAAGGTGTTCGCTTTGATTAAGGGTCGTGTGTTTCTATAAACTTTTTGACACAAACAGACAATAAAGTTCTGTAGTTTAGTAGGTAGCACTTCCGATTAACAATGCGAAGATCATGGGTTCAAATTCCAGCCGAGGCAAATAAAAATGTTGAAAGATTTAAATTGAAACAAGTAAGAAGGCGTTAAGTTCGGCCGGGCCGAATCTTATATACCCTCCACCACGGAGTGCATTCTATAGTATTACCAGCAGATTAAAGGAAGTCGACTTTAAATAGAAGCACAGTACCATATTACGAAAATTGTGATATTTTTATGCACATTACTATATTTGTTTACTATTTCAAACTATAATGTATATAAATAAAATGCTGAAATTGTGAAAGTGAACATGCCTAAATATTAGGCGATTGTCAGTCGCTATTAGAAAGAAGCATTTTCAGATGCAAAGACAAAGTGATAAGAAAAGTATAAATTTTAAAGATATCCCCATTCGCCCCATACGTATTTCGAAAAATCCCTCTATTTTACGTGTCTATGCAATTAAAGGGATGTACACACCGAATTTTATGATTCTAGCTGTTGTCGTATCATTGGTACCATATTTTATCCCTTTTTGTCCCATTTATTTTCTTTGTGGTGCTTCCAAGCTACAAGAGGAATTAAACTGTATGAAAATAAGAAATTTAATTAATAAGCCAAGGCTACCAATATTTGTATTATATATATATATGTAATGGATATAATACTTCAATTCATAAAGTAAATTTTCAGATACAGTCGTTTGGTTGGTTGTATTTCTATCCTATTTGGTACCATTTTTATCCCCTTTTTTCAATTTGCCCCTCAAGAGTACGACTATCTAAAATCATTTTATTTTACGTATCTATACAATTAGAGGGATGTACGCACTGAATTTCATCATTCCAGCTGTCTTCGTTTAGTTGGTACTATTTTTATCCCCTGTAGCCATTGTATCCCTTGAAAGTACGAATTTTGGAAAAAAACGTTTTATTTTTCGGTCTACGCAGTCAGAGGAATGTATATTCCGAATTTCATGATTTCAGCTGCTGTCATTTGGTAGGTACTATTTTTATCCCCTTTTTCCATTTGAACCCCAAAAAGTACGAATTTTAGAAAGTTATTTTATTTTACGTGTCTACACAATCAGAGGAATGTATATATCGAATTTCATTATTCTGGGTGCAGCCGTTAATTTGGTACTATTTTTATCCCTCTATCCCCATTTAATCCCTTAAAAGTACGAATATAGAAAAATACTTTTATATTATGTATTTACTCTATTAGAGGAATGTACACGCCAAATTTCGTGTTTCTATCTATTGTCGTTTGATAGGTACTATTTTTATCCCTTTTTCGTCCCATTTCGCACCCTACAATTAAAAATCACTCTATGGTGCTCTTTTATGCTATAAAGGGAATGCGAATTGCAAATATCTAGTAAATACAAGCTATTATGTTCAAAAAACATGCTGAAATGCTCTAAATATTAGGGGTATTTTCAGTCCTTGTGAGGGAAAAATTTTTCCCTCTGGGCCGATTTCGCCCACTTTCAATCCCAACCGATCTGCAACCATAAGACACATTTAGGAAAAATTTGAACCTCCTAGCTCATTTCGTTCGGCCGTTATCGTGCTTTCAACAGACAGACAGACAGACAGACAGACATACGGACAGACGGACAGACGGACAGACGGACAGACGGACAGACGGACAGACGGACATGGCTATATCGTCTTAGAATTTTACCACGACCCAGAATATATATACTTTATGGGGTCTCCGATGAATATTTTAAGGTGTTACAAACGGAATGACAAAGTGAATATACCCCCATCCTGGAGGTGGAGGGTATAAAAATGTTGAAAGATTTAAATTGAAAATTAATATACTGCCAATAACAAGGCCAGAAATATTGTAAAAATTCTGTACCATTGGTTCGTCATATTTTTTTTATTTTTCGCCTTATTTTTGGACCTTCTAGAAGGCCTTCCAGAAGGTCTTTGGTATGAGGTCTTCTAGATGGCCTTTTGTCAGAGCTCTTTTAGAAGGCCGTGTTCTCCAATCTTACCCTGTGTTAATTTTAAATGAATAGAGAATGCAGCAAGCATGCCTTCCGCCTTTCTAAGAAGGCCTTGCGTGCGCCTTGCTTTTCCCGCTGGGTATGTTCTCTGAGAGTGAGGGTATATATAAGTCGGTTTAGGCGACTGAAGCTTATTTACTTGTTGTGGGTGTATTTGCTCGACTTTTTAACACTGAACGAGTAACTTATCTTTATACCCTCCACCTCCAGGATGTTAGAAGTTAGTATACCCCAACTTTGTCATTCCGTTTGTAACACCTTGAAATGTCGACCCGAGACCCTATAAAGTATATATATTCTTGATCGCCATAAAATTCTAAGACGATCTAGCCATGTTAGTCCGACCATCTGTCCGTCTGTTGAAAGCACGCTAGCATCTGAACGAAAAGAGCTAGAACGTTCAAATTTTCTACAAATGCGTCTTATAGTCGTAGATCAGTTGGGATTGAAATCGGCCCAAAGGGAAAAATTTTTCCCTCACAAGTACTAAAAATACCCATAATACTCTTTAATCATGTCGATTATGCACGCCGACGGATGGCTGCAGATCGGATTTTTTCCGCAGTTGAGTATTTTGGTATTATTTTTTAAGAGCTTGATAACTTTTTTTTTTAAACAAACGCATAAAATTTGCAAAATCTCATCGGTTCTTTATTTGAAACGTTAGATTGGTCCATGACATTTACTTTTTGAAGATAATTTCATTTAAATGTTGACCGCGGCTGCGTCTTAGGTGGTCCATTCGGAAAGTCCAATTTTGGGCAACTTTTTCGAGCATTTCGGCCGGAATAGCCCGAATTTCTTCGGAAATGTTGTCTTCCAAAGCTGGAATAGTTGCTGGCTTATTTCTGTAGACTTTAGACTTGACGTAGCCCCACAAAAAATAGTCTAAAGGCGTCAAATCGCATGATCTTGGTGGCCAACTTACCGGTCCATTTCTTGAGATGAATTGTTCTCCGAAGTTTTCCCTCAAAATGGCCATAGAATCGCGAGCTGTGTGGCATGTAGCGCCATCTTGTTGAAACCACATGTGAACCAAGTTCAGTTCTTCCATTTTGGGCAAAAAAAAGTTGGATATCATCTCACGGTAGCGCTCACCATTCACAGTTACGTTACGATTCGCATCATCTTTGAAGAAGTACGGTCCAATGATGCCACCAGCCCATAAACCGCACCAAACTGTGACTTTTTCTGGATGCATTGGTAGCTCTTGCAATGCTTCTGGCTGATATTCACTCCAAAATCGACAATTCTGCCTATTTACGTACCCATTGAGCCAAAAATGAGCTTCGTCGCTGAACACAATTTCTTTCTTTCTGAACTTTCTTAACAGAGCACGCATTTTGATAATAAAATTCAATGATTTGCAAGCGTTGCTCGTTAGTAAGTCTATTCATGATGAAATGTCAAAGCATACTGAGCATCTTTCTCTTTGACACCATGTCTGAAATCCCACGTGATCTGTCAAATACTAATGCATGAAAATCCTAACCTCAAAAAAATCACTCTTTATAAGCCGATGGTAATGCCGTTGCGGAAAAATTCGTATTATGTATTCCTCATGCGACTCACTTCACATACAAAAATATCCGACAGAAAATCATCGCTGATTTGATGCGGATAAAGTACTTTTTGGTTTTTTTATTTGTTTTAATTTCTAATGGAAGCTAAGAGGTAAGATGAGAAAAAATTAAATGTAAATGTTAAATGATTTGTTTTTTTTTGTATTGCTACTTTTTTCTTCCAAATTTATAAAAAAACCAATTGATGAATACATTATAAAATGTTAGAATTTCAATTATTTTATTTAATTTCAAATCTAAGAATATGTCAGCGCACTTTATTGGTTACTTTTGTTTGTCATTTGCTTATAAATGTCAATTTGACAGCTTTAATGTAATATCGACTTTATGTTGGTAATGCAGTCATCCGACGTATTACATAATACAATTTTCCTCACAAAGTCAGTCGAGTGCGGATCGAGTCAATCCGATCCGCAGCAAATACGTCGGCGTGCATAATCGACATGAATATTTTAGGGGGTGAAATGGGGCAAAAATGGTACTTATTAAACGACAACAGCTAGAAACACGAAATTCGGTGTGTACATTCCTCTAATTGAGTAGATACATAATATAAAAGTATTTTTTCCAAATTCGTACTTTTTAGGGGTAAAATGGGAATAGAGGGATAAAAATGGTACCACCCAAACTGCTTTACCTAGAATAATAAAATTCGGTGTATACATTCCTCTGATTGCATAGATAAGTAAAATGCACGGATTTTTCAAAATTTTGGGGTCAAATTGGAAAAAGGGGATAAAAATAGTGCCAACCAAATGACCGCAGTTAGAGTCATGAAATTCGGAATATACATTCCTTTGACTACGTAGACATGAAGAATAAAAGGTTCTTTTTTCAAATTCGTACTTTCAAGGGATATAATGGGTACGGAGGGATAAAAATGGTACCAACCAATCGGCTACACCTAGAATAATGAAATTCGGTGTATACATTCCTCTGATTGCGTAGACATAAACAGATTTTTCGAAATTCGTACTTTTTGGGGTTAAAATGAAAAAAGGGGATAAAAATAGTACCAATCAAATGACCGCAGCTAGATTCATGAAATTCGGTTTGGCTATATTAAAAAATTTATATTTTCCTGTAATATTACTGCACTTCTACGAAAACCGACAACCTCTGTGGAATGAAATGCATGGTGGAGGGTATATGATGTTCGGCCCGGCCGAACTTGATTTTTTCTTGTTACTGTAAAGAAATATTTGGAACCGGCGAAAAGAAAATTTAAATTTCATTCTGACATCAATAACGATTACTTTTTTCTCGGTTGGAAACTTGGTTCAGTGATTATAAAATTATAACGCATACTGTTCCACCCAGCATATTGGGGGTACTTTTGTATTATACAAACATATAATCGACCGGAAATAATCTATTGCACTAATGCCAACAACAAGCAAAACAGAATTGTAGCGTAAACATACGGAAAATGAGTTCAAGTCTTGCTATTTTGAATAAAGAAAAATACCCAAACTTTTTACTCCAGTTTCCCTTGCTCTTTTTGTTGTTTATTTCGCATGCCCGATTACTTATAGCCACTTTTGTTATATTCGTATGTTATAAGAAAAAAAAGAGAATGAGGGGAGCTGGGAATCAACAACAACAGCTATTGGCTTCTTTTTGCTACAGCCAATACGCCGACCGCCTCCCTGGGATTTGCGGCAAATGTACCACTTTGTACAGGCACACAGGCCTCACATACAGTTCAAAGGATATTTAGGATCCTGTGCCAATACAGCAACTACTGGCAAAAACATAGTAATTGTTTGCTATAAATTATTCCTTTCATGTCCCTCATGCCATAGCTTTTTCCTGAATGCCTCTTGTTGTTGCTGTTGTTGCACGTTGTATGCCATTGTTGTCGTTGTTGTCGTCGTTACTTTTGTTAGATTTGCAAGGAGGACTCAATCGAGTGTTGTTTTTCTTTAACCATGGCATGTTGGCCAGCGTATTTTTGTTTTGCATCCCTTTCTCTTAAAGGATTAATGCGCGTCGTTCAGGCAAGTGATCGGATCGAAGCAGCAAAAAAGCAAATTTTTAAAGCGCTCTCCACATTTCAAAAGGCCTTTTGTTTTGAAGCACTTGGCGAGAATTGTCCATTAACTTTTACAAAACATTCGCACATATCTGAATAGCGCCATGCACAACAAAGGGGTTACAAATCTAGGACTGCACATTTCTAGGTAGTAAAGGTTTAGGCACACTTAGTTTTACATGGTTTCACAAATATATAAAACTCGCAATGAGGCTGCTCCAAGGGTGTAAGGAATATATTGTCATGAAATTCCGTACGTCCAGACTCAACAACATATATGTGCGCTCTATAACCTGTACTTTGCTTATCAATGACAACCAAATCAAAGTTTCTTTTAACCCTCTCATGCCCGATTTTTCTTCTTATAAATATATAAAACTTACTATGCTTTTTGATGAGGTATGGGTATAAATATTCAATAGAGTCTTGGGATTATAATTCATACAGGACATGAGTAACAGGTTGTTTCTTAAAATCATTATTCTGCATATATCGGTTAAACAAAAAAATATTTTTTAAATGTTTTCTTCATTTTAAAGATCTTTGATATATATATCTCTTCGAATAACAAAGACAGTTTTTCTTGTACTCGAAGAAATCCAATAAAAATAAGAAAAATTTCTAAAAAAACTCAAACATTTGTAATTTGAGACTTCACTTGTGTCTTCACCTTCTTACGCAAACCCAAGCTACATATGTAAAAAAAAATAAAAATTATTAATTCTGCAAAATATGTGATTTTAAAGATTTTATAGGACTAACTCGCAATGTTAAAAAATCATGTGGTCGGCATATTATACTGTATAACACAAATCAAGGTTCGGCCGGGCCGAACTTTATATACCCTCCACCATGGATTGCATTCCACAGCAATAGCCTCTGTGTAACATTACAGGAAAATGTTACATTTTTTTAATATAGCCAAACCTAATAAAAATATTGAAAAAAAAAAATTTTATAAATAAATATATTTTTTTAAAGCAACGCTTATAAGGCAAGGCTACCAATATGTTTATACAATATATATCGAAATAATACTTCAATTCAATTCAAAAAGTAATTATAAGACAGAATTCTTCAAAAAAATCTTAAATTCCATAAATATTGTTTTATTTTAATTCAAAAATATCAAATTTTGAAAATCTATTATCTCACGTGCACTGTGCAAGATAACCTAACTTCATGATTCAACCAATTTTTGCCACGCATTTGACCATGTGTCGTATGAGTTATTTTGCAGTAAACGTTAATATAAATCATACGCCACAGGAACACTCCTCTTGAAGAACTCAAGAAATTGGATGAATTGCCATACGATTTGTTCCCACATCCCTCATTTTCTCCATATCAAGTTCCTGTTCTGTCAAATGATGAAGTTGAATTGGAAACTAAAAAGACATGCTGATTGAGACAATTAAGTTCAACGGCGAAAAACTCTGTCTATACCCGAAGGCAACGACCCAATATACTGTTTCATTGATATTTCGCAGAGGATACAAACTAGGGTATCCAATTGTTCGTACTTTTGGATTATTCGATTAATCGTTTATTTGAAAATACAAAATGTGTAATTAACCGAATAAAGTCGACAGCTCTTATTCGAATATTCGATTAACCGAATAAAATTTCCTGTACATTTTTTAGATTTTGATAGGAATATATAACGCACATACTCAAGTTTCATCGTTTTATTTGAAAGTGAAAGAGATTTTTCGAAACAGAACTTTATTAAAACAAAGGAAAAGAATCACATTAAATCCAAGATTTTTTTCCTTTGTTTTAATAAAGTTCTGTTTCGAAAAAACTCTTTCACTTACTGTGGAAGTCGTAGCAATAGAAAGAAGAGCATGCAATTAAGTTTTTGAGTTTTTTTCGATTTATCTAAATATAAACAAGTAAAAACGGCGTTAAGTTCGGCCGGACCATGGATTGCATTCCACAGAGGTTGTCGGTTTTCGTAGAAGTGCAGTAATATTACAAGAAAATATACATTTTTTAATATAGCCAAACCAAAACAAATACAAATATTGAAAAAATAATTTTATAAATAAATATCATATTTTAATTATTTCAAACCATTATTCCAAAAGTACAAATTTTGAAAATCCATTATCAGACGTACATAGTGCAAAATAACCTAAATGATTCAACCAATTTTAGCAGTAAAAGAAAAATTACGAATGTGAAAAAAAAAAAATTATTTTGCTTGTCTATGCAGTCAGAAGAATGTGTACACCGAATTCCATGATTCCAGCTGCGCCCATTTGGTTGGTACCATTTTTACCCCCTTGACGTTTCTACGCAATTAGAATTTCATCATTCTAGCTGTAGTCGTTTAGTTGGTACTATTTGTATCCGTCTGTACCATTGTATCCCTTGAAAGTACGAATTTCGAAAAATCCGTTTATTTTCCGTGTCTACGCAGTCAGAGGAATGTATACTCCGAATTGCATGACTCTTGCTGCGGTCATTTGGTTGGTACTACTTGTATCCCCTTTTTCCATTTTAACCCCAAAAAGTACGAATTTCGATTCGGTCATTTGGTTGGTACTGTTTTTATCCCCTTTTGCTATTTTGACCCCAAAAAGTACGAATTTTGAAAAATCAGTTTATTTTCCGTGTCTACACAGTCATAGGAATGTATACGCCGAATTTCATGACTCTAGCTGCGGTCATTTGATTGGTACTATTTTTATCCCCTTATTTTCATTTTAACCCCCAAAAGTACGAATTTTGAAAAATCCGTGTATTTTACTTGTCTATGCAATCAGAGGAATGTATACACTATTCTAGGTACATCAGTTTGGGTGGTACCATTTTTATCCCTCTATTCCCATTTTACTCCTAAAAAGTACGAATTTGGAAAAAATACTTTTATATTATGTATCTACTCAATTAGAGGAATGTACACACCGAATTTTGTGTTTCTAGCTGTTGTCGTTTAATATGTACAATTTTTATCCCTTTTTTGCCCCATTTCACCCCTTGCAAATAAGAATCACTTTATGGTGCACGTTTTTTCTATAAGAGGAATGCACATACCAAATATAAACAGACATATTCAAAAAAACATGCTTAAACACGCTATAATATTAGGGATTATTATTGGTATTTTTAGTCCTTGTGAGGGAAAAATTTTTCCCTTTGGGCCGATTTCGCCCGGTTCAAACCCAACCGATCTACGACTATAAGATGCATTTATGGAAAATGTGAACGTCCTAGCTCCTTTCGTTTAGATGCTAGAGTGCTTTCAACAGATCAACGGACGGACATGGCTAGATCGTCTTAGAATTTTATGACGATCAAGAATATATATACTTTATAGGGTCTCAGGTCGATATTTCAAGGTGTTACAAACGGAATGACAAAGTTAGTATACCCCCATCCTTGAGGTGGAGAGTATACAAATCATCTTGTATGTCATTCGATTCTACTTTTCATTTTTTGCTGGAATTTGTACTATTTTTATTGTTTCGTTCAGTTCGGATAAAAGGCTGATTTTTCTCTTTCAGTGACAATATACTGTACTGATCTAGCAAAGCAAGAATTTAATTTTCACAAAGTTTTCATTAAAAATTAATGATGCCTTCCAAACTTTGGTAGATATAAAGCAAAATCATTTGTGCAATTATTTACACTTTCCAAAATGATATTTCGCTCCAAAAATTTTTGGTAGTATAACATTTCGAATATTCGATTATTTGGTACGGATTAATCGAATTATTCGTTATTCGAAAATCGGTGATTTCTGATTATTCGAACAAATATTTGATACTAATTATTCGATTAATCGAATAAAATTTAATCGGTTGGATACTGAAGCCTTTGTTAACCACTGTCCAGGCTTTAATAAACTGAAGATTTGATCGGAGAAATCTTATCATCTTTTTCGAATTTTATTCATTTAGAATCGGTTTAACTTCGTATATTAACTTCTTACTTGGTAACTGTTACCACATACCTCTGGGAAAATAAAGTAATGATGGAAATTTACATAAAAAATCTCAAATTATGGAACATATTTTTCCCACTTTGGGAATTTGGTTATTTTATTGGAAACAAATGCAAAAACTGGTCGTGTGTTAATTATTAGAGACATCAAAAAAGTTGTCAAAACTAATACGATTAGAAATTATTGAATTGTAAATTATTGAATATCGATCACCCAGTAGTAAACACATCTTCTATTTGCTTCTCAATGTTACAATATTACAATTATCATCACAAATTGTGTTCTTGTCGCCTCACCCCACCTTAACCCAGTTAAAACAACTAAGGAAAGACTATAGTCGGGTGAGGCCGACTATATGATACTCTCCACTTTCTACCCGAATACAATTCAATTCGGTAAAAAAGTGAAATCGGGAAGGATTTTTGTATGTGTCCTAGTCATAGACCGATGTGACCTGACCCATTTTGTCAAATCGAGAAGAATACTTGTATCAGGACTATATTCAAATATGGTGATTCTCGCTAAAGTATAACGTGTTATGGAAAATACTATAATAATAATTGTGTAGGAGTTCTATATAAAATCTGAACTGATTTGACCCATTTTACAAGATTTGAAGGAAATCTTTTAAAATATTTGGTTTATAGAGTGGGTAAAGTCAAATAGGGAGTGAAATTTGTGTGGAAGCTTTACATAAATCTGAACCGATGTGACCCATTTTCACCATGGTTGTTTATAGTGGAAATATGAGATATTTTGCCAAATTTGATGAAGATCTGTTACAATATGTTGCTTCTAGAGCGGAAAAAGTAAAATCGGGGCGAAATTTTAATTGGAGCTATATATAAATCGCAACCGATATGACCTGTTTTCACCACAGGTCTTCCTAGTTTAAATATGTGGTGTCTAGAGCGGGAATTGGCAGCGAAATTTGTATGGGAGCTATATATAAATCTGAGCCGAACTAACACATTTTCTGGTCGAAATATAAGATGTTTTGCAAATGTTGAACACAATTTGATAAAATATGAGGTATCTAGAGTGAAAAGGGTCAAATCGGGAGTGATATTCGTATGGGGGCTATATCTAAATCTGAACCGATTTTCAAATTAAATAGCGTTTGTCCTTATCCCGAAAAACTGTGTTGTGCAAAGTTTCATTTGGTTCTGGCCACAATTGTGACATGTACTCTGATTACAAGAATAGATGTGCATACAGACGGACGGACAGACAGACAGACGGACATTGCTAATTGGATTCAAAGTCGATCGGTATAATTAACAATGGGTCTATATCGCTTCCTTTTGGGTGTTACAAACAAGTGTACAAAGACATAATACTCTTGTGAATCTTTTCTAATGATATCCTCTTACAACGACTGCATTCAAACTAAAACATGACGATATATTCAACAATAATGTGATTCAAAGAAATAACTCTGTGTTTCGTTGCAATAAAGTCATGGCTACCTGCATCTGTCTGTATATGGAGTATAGATTGAACACACACGTACGATAGGTTTTCAAATTCTGAAAAGCAATTAGAATGCTTTTGTGCATAAGTGCTAATAATAACGGTAGTATAGTAATTGTAATTATTTTCCATTTCTTTTGAAATTTAATTGAAAAGTTGCTGATTGCTCTAATGCTGTGTATGATACCTGAATATGACACTGTTTCCAAGGTAAAGCAACAGATTTAAGAAACTGCAACTTTTGAAAATAAATCGATGATGTCCACTACTAAGTGGCAACCCTTCAAAGTTGGTCACTTCTGTCATGTAAGATTTTGAAATGATTGGCAAAAGTAGATAAGAGATATTTGATTTTAAAATATTTTTTCTGGGTGTGTTGAATTATATGATTTCGCCACTAGTTCTTAATGCACATGCAAAAACTCCGCTGGAAAGACTGGAAGAAAATCAGACAGAGTACCTCATAATATATCGTCAGATAAATTAATGATAATTGCTTTTTAGTCAAAAACTTTTGATTGTTTTCGAACATGTCTAATGTATTTGTTAATAATATTTACTGTTGTTGTTTTTTTAATTCTAGGCATTTTATTTATGTTGATGATCTAAGTGACATGAAATTATAGCAGGAAGATATTGATAGATTTTCTTATTGGTCTATGTATTATAGGATGGGGTCACAAAAATAAATTGCAGTGGTAACCCCCAAAAAATGAAAATTGGATTGTTAAATGATGATCTGTAAAATATTTCGTCAGTGGGTCTAATCATCTTAAGCTCAACGCTCCTGAAAACACCTCTAAAAATCATATTTTCTCATGTAATTTTTTCAAGTTGCATTTTTGTTCAATTTTTTCCCTGAATTATTAGACACTTGGAAGCACTTTAAATATAATTTTTTATTCTTGAAAAGATATTGACTGCAAATATTTATTTTTTATAAAACACTAACACCAAGTATGAAAAAATTGTCAGTTGTCACTATGAAAAAACAGAAAAAACAAGTAAGACGGCGTTAAGTTTGGCCGGGCCGAACTTTATATACCCTCCACCATGGATTGCATTCCACAGAGGTTGTCGGTTTTCGTAGACGTGCAGTTATATTACAGGAAAATACAATATTGAAAAATTAATTTTATAAATAAATATAATATTTTAATTATTTCAAACCATTATTTATTTCAAATCAAAAAATAAATATTCTTATATTTAGATTTTCAAAAAGCTTAATTACCATAAATATTGGTAGATAGTGGGTGCTACAGTTGGTTGTATTTCCATTCTATTTTAATTCCAAAAGTACAAATTTTGAAAATCCATTATCAGACGTACATAGTGCAAAATAACCTAACTTCATGATTCAACCAATTTTTGCCGTAAAAGAGAAATTACGAATTTGAAAAAAACTTTTTATTTTGCGTGTCTATGCAGTCACAGCAATGTGTACACCGAATTCCATGATTACAACTGCGCTCATTTGGTTGATACCATTTTTACCCCCTTGACGTTTCTACGCAATTAGAATTTCATCATTCTAGCTGTAGTCGTTTAGTTGGTACTATTTTTATCCCTCTGTACCATTGTATCCCTTGAAAGTACGAATTTCGAAAAAGCCGTTTATTTTCCGTGTCTACGCAGTCAGAGGAATGTATACTCCGAATTGCATGCGGTCATTTTATTGGTACTATTTTTATCCCCTTTTTCTATCTTGGCACCAAAAAGTACGAATTTTGAAAAATCTCTTTATTTTAAGTGTCTACGCAATCAGAGAAATGTATACACCGAATTTCATTATTCCAGGTGTAGCCGTTTGGTTGGTACCATTTTTATCCCTCCGTACCCATTGCATCCCTTGAAAGTATGAATTTGGAAAAAACCTTTTATTTTTCATGTCTACGTAGTCAAAGGAATGTATACTCCGGATTTCATCGCTCTAGCTACGATCATTTGGTTGGTACTATTTTTATCCCCTTTTTTCTATTTTGGCCCCAAAAAGTACGAATTTCGAAAAATCAGTTTATTTTCCGTGTCTACACAGTCAGAGGAATGTATACTCCGAATTTGTATCCTTTTTTTCATTTTAACCCCAAAAGTACGAATTTTGAAAAATCCGTGTATTTACTTGTCTATGCAATCAGAGGAATGTATACTCCGAATTTCATTATTATAGGTACCGTTTGGCTGGTACCATTTGTATTCCTCAATTCCCATTTTACCCCTTAAAAGTGCGAATTTGGAAAATGTATCTACTTAATTAGAGGAATATATACACCGAATTACGTGTTTCTAGCTGTTGTCGTTTGATAGGTACCATTTTTAACCCCTTTTGCCCCATGTCACCCCCTACGAATAAAAATCACTTTATGGTGTACTATTTTGTTATAAGGGGAATGCGCATACCCGATATCAAGTAACTACAAGCAGACATATTCAAAAAACATTCTTGAATACGGTAAAATATTAGGGTATTATGGGTATTTTTAGTCCTTGTGAGGGAAAATTTGTTCCCTTTGGGCCGATTTCACCCCGTTTCAATCCCAACCGATCTACGACTATAAGACGCATTTATGGAAAATTTGAACATTCTAGCTTTTTTTATTTAGATGCGTGCTTTCAACAGACGGACATGGCTAGATCGTCTTAGAATTCAAGAATATATATACTTTATAGGGTCTCAGGACAATATTTCAAGGTGTTACAAACGGAATAACAAAGTTAGTATACCCCCATCCTGGAGGTGGAGGGTATAAAAATACTATAAAGGTCCAATAATTCCACCATAATTTACTCTAAGACAAGAATACAAATTTATATTTAGTGTGCTTTCAAGGGTTTATTAATAAACACAAGAAATATTACACGGGAAAAACATGAGTTTTAGGGGTGATTTCAGGAGCGTTTAGCTCACAGACGGCTTGATCTAGGAACGAAATAATTTGCAAATCATTATTAAAAAATCCAAACTTTATTTTCGTGGGGTGACTGGAAATTATTTTTCCATTTGTATGGACCTCATCCATCTAATCGCAAATAAATTAAAATTCGAAATTTAAGAGGGAAATGTGGAAAAAAAAGATAAAATTGGTACCGACCCAATGGCTGTAGCTAAAATAACGAAATTCGGTATGTATATTCCTGTGACTGTATAGTCGTGCAAAATCAAGAACATTTTCGAATTTTTTACTTTTATGCGGAAACGGGAAGAAATTGGTTACAGTTGCAGCTAGAATAATGAAAATTAGTGAAATGAAAATTTCGCTCGGGTTGCGTAGACACGAGATATAATGCGATCTCTCGATACTCGTACTATTAGGGTCAAAAAGGTATAAGATTGGTGCCGACCAAATGGCCGCAGCTACAATAATTGTTAATACGCGCAACAAAAAATATGTCTTGGAATATTTTACTTTTAGGGAAAACTGAGCGAAAGCGGATAAAAATGGAATCAATCGGCTATAATCATGAAATTCTATATATGTTGGATTCTCTGCAGCACGGATCAAAAATTAAATTTTTTTCCTACATTTGGTGCACAAATTAGGAGTTTATGTTAGTACAAAATGCTATGTAGAGTGGCAGGTGGAGCTCATGCGCCGTTTCGTTTTTGGGGTAAGCGTTAGAGGCTACTGTTTTCTAAATTCCATAACTTCTGACAGAGTGAGGATATTTTGATATTTTTTCCTTGTGTTATTTATAAAAAATTGATTAATTTAAAAAAAAAATATATTTTTTTGACAATAAAAAATTAAAAACAATAATACATTAAATTTTAAATTTTGTTATGAATATCGATTTTAATTACTTTTTCCCTAGAATTAGTCTAATGTGTTTGTCGTTTAAAAGTATGAATTTTGAAAAATTCGTTCATTTTGCGTTTCTAAGCACTTTGAGGGATGTACACACCGAATTTTATGATTCCAGGTCCATCCGTTTGATTGGTATCATTTTTATCCCTTTTTACCCGATTTCTCTCCCAAAAAGTACGAATTTCAAAAAGGTAATAGCCGTTCTGAATATCAAGATTCTTGGCCCAACCGTTTGGTTTGGGTTGCGGTACAATTTTTATCCCATTTAATCGCTTAAAAGTACAAAATTCGGAAAATTCCTTATTATCACTCATTTACGCTGTAAGATGAATATACACACAGAATTTCATGATTGTACCGTCAGCCATGTTTTTGGTACATTTTTAAATTCCCCTTTTCCCGTTTACACTTTAAAAGTATGAACTTCGAAAAATTCCTTCATTTTGCGTTTGCAAGCATTTTGAGGTATATACACGTCGAATTTCATAATTCCAGCTCCGCCTGTTTAATGGGCGCCTTTTTATCCCTTTTTGCCCAGTTTATCCCAAAAAAGTACGAATTTTGACAAATATTTTGTTGATCGCATTCGTGCAATAAAAGTAATGCCCGTTTCAAATTGCAAGATTCTAGAAACAGCCGTTTGGTCTGAGCGGTGGTACATTTTTTATCCCACTTAATCCGTTAAAGGTACAAATTTCGAAAAATGCCTTCCTATCAGTGATCTAGGCTGTAAAACGAATATACATTGAATTTTATTATTGTAGTATCATCCGTCTTGCTGGTACCTTTTATATCCCCTTTTCCTCGTTTACCCTTTAAAAGTATTTTGAGGGATGTACATACCGAATTTTATAATTCCAGCTCCATCCATTTTATTGGTAATATTTGTATCCCTTTTTACCCGATTTCACCCCCCAAAAGTACGTATTTTGAAAAATATTTTCTTTGGCACGTTGAAGCTATAAGAGGAATTTCTTTACCAAATTTCAAGATTCTAGGCCTAACCGTTTGGTCATTGCGGTGGTACCATTTTTATCCCTTTCAATATTATTTTGCCCTTCAAACGTACGAAGTACCAAAAAATCCCTTCAAATATGATATCTACGCTGTAAGTGAAATGTACACACCAAATTTCATGATTCTAGCTTCAGCCGTGTTGTTTGTAACATTTTTGTCCCTTTTTGCCCCAATTAAAACCCCTCTAAAGTACGAATTTTTCAAAATCCACTTTTTGGGGTGCCTTCGTGCCGCAAGAGAAATGCCCATACCAAATTTCAAGATTGTAGGCCCAGCCGTTTGGTAATTGCGGTGGTACCATGTTTATCCCTTTTTTACCATTTTACCCCTTAAAAGTGCGAATTTAGAAAAACCCCGTCTTATCACACACCAAATTTCATGATTCTAGCTCTAGCCGTTTGGTCTGGGGAGTGATCAGTCAGTCACTCAATCACGCAACTATTTTATACATATATTTTATATATATAATTTATATATATATATATATATATATAGATTTTAGGATAGTTTTTGTTGTAACTCTTACTCAGGTTCGAGATCATTTGCTTTTGTTTTCTGGGACAGAAAACAAAGTATATTAAAAAGAAGTGTGTGACATTTATTTGGTGCGGTTGCTAGCAGGACAGACAATCGTTTCAAAGGACGCTACTGCCCCTTATCAATGCCCAGTGCAATGCAACAACTACTCCGGTTATTATTGGTCTGTATATCTGCCTCGCAGACTCAATTGAATGAGAACTGCTTCGGACTTAAATATACACCCAAAAATACCAGTCAGTAGTTACCGAAAACAAACAAATGTCCACACTTCTTCTCGTGTGTAATCGCAATTCGCGAAAAATGCACACAGTGTTTTGTTGTTGCCATGTTCAAGCAACAATATATTTAAGTCCCCACTTCATTTCATCTGTTTTATTTTTATACACTCCACGTGAGTATTATGTATTTGTTTGTAACTCCCAAAATGAAAGGAGATAGACCCATTGTTAAGTATACCGATCGACTTAGAATCAGTTTTTGAATCAAATTAGCAATGTCCGTCCGTCTGTCTGACCGTCTGTCTGTATGCCCATCTATTCTTGTAATCAGAGTACAGGTCGCAATTGTAGCCAGAACCCAAGGAAACTTTGCACAACGAAGTTTTTCGGAATAAGGACGAACGCTATTTAATTTGAAAAAAATCGGTTCAGATTTAGATATAGTCCACATACGAATTTCACTCCTGATTTGACTCTTTTCACCCTAGATTCCACATATTACAACAGATTTCCTTCAAAATTGACAAAAAAATTGGTAAAAATGTGTTAGATCGGTTCAGATTCATATATAGCTCCCATACAAATTTCGCTCCCGATTTGACTTTTTCCGCTCTAGAAATCACATATTGTATCAAATTGTCTTCAGATTTGGCAAAACATAGTATATTTCAACTACAAACATCTGTGGTGAAAACGTGTTAGATCGGTTCAGATTTATATAGCTCCCATACAAATTTCGCTCCCTCTAGAAACAAGATATTTTAACTAATTCTCTTCAAATTAGGCGAAATATTTTAACAGATCTTCTTCAAATCTTGCAAAATATCTTATATTTCACGTTATACTTCAACTGGAAGAACTTATTGTGAAAGTTAGTCACATCATCCCATGTTTGGATATAGACCCGATACAAATATTATTCTCGATTTGACAGGTTGGACCAGGTCATATTAGCCTGTGATTAGGAAACATACAAAAACCCTTCCTGTTTTCACTTTTCTACCGAATCGAATTATATTTTTATATAAAGTGGAGTGTATCATATAGTCGGCTCCGCCCGACTTTAGCCTTTCCTTACTTGTATTATTATTTGATCTTTTCTTAGGACGATAAAATAAATTTAATAATAAGATTTTATTATTTTTTTGCAGATTTTGTCCTTCATTTATATAAATTTATGTATAAAGTATAAATTAGGTTTATTCAATTTGGTTCATAAAAATATGACAAATTCTGCCGAAAATTACTATTTTTTCGTCGGAAAATATTCTAAAAAAATAAAAAAAAACCGAAAAACTAGTTTTCTTCTATTTTAACTTTCTAACGTAGAAAACAATGAATATATGTAAAAGACCTATGCATAAATGTTAAAAAATATGATTCTTATTTTTTGCAAATAGCTCGAAAACCCCTTTACAAATTATTTAAAATAATATATTATTTTATTTTAGTTTGTTTTATTTTGGTCTGTAAACAATATTTGATTTTGTCTGGGATATTCTCCTGGCTCAAAAAAAAAATATTTAAAAATTATATTATTTACAAATTATATTATATTTTATTTTGTAATAGCTGGCATCTTAATGAAGGAAACTAGGAGCTATAGAAGAAAATCTTTGCATAAATGTAGAAGTTGTGTACTTTGTTGTAGAAATACATGTGTCTTGATGTATTAGTAAATCATTTTAACTAAAAATAAGTAAAGACGGCTTTAAGTTTGGTCTGGCCGAACTTTGTATACCCTCCACCATGGATTGCATTCCAAAGAGGATGTTGATTTTCGTAGAGGTGCAGTAACATTACAGGAAAATGTCAATTTTTTAATATAGCCAAACCAAGCCAAACCAAAATAAGACAAGGCTACCAATACGTTTATACTATATATATCGAAATAACATTTCAAGTCAATTCAAAAAAAAAAAAAACTTTAATACAATGAAATTGGTAGCTATACAATGAAATTGGCTGTATCCATCCTATTTTAATTCCAAAAGTAAAAATTTTGAAAATCCATTATCTCACATACACAGTGCAAGATTACATAACATCAAGATTCAACAAATTTTTGCCGTAAAAGTAAATGAATACGAATTATTTTACGTGTCTATGCAGTCAGAGGAATGTATACACCGAATTCCATGATTCTAGCTGCGGCCATTTGGTTGGTACCATTTTTATTCCCTTTTCTCATTATACCCCGTTAAGAGTACGACTTTCTAAAATCTCATTATTTTACGTGTCTACACAATTAGAGGGATGCACACACCGAATTTCATCATTCTAGCTGTAGTCGTTTAGCAGAAACCATTTTTATCCCTCTGCACCCATTGTATCCCTTGAAAGTACGAATTTGAAAAAAAAACTGTTACTGTTTGTCTCTACGCAGTCAGAGGAATGTATACTCCGAATTTCATGACTCTAGCTGCGGTCATTTGGTTGGTAATATTTTTATCCCCCTTTTCCATTTTAACCCCAAAAAGTACGAATTTCGAAATATTCGTTTATGTTGTGTGTCTTCTCGATCAGAGGAAAATATACACCGAATTTCAATATTCAAGGTACAGCCGTTTGGTTGGTACCATTTTTATCCCTTAAAAGTACGAATTTGGAAAAAATAATTTTATATTATGTCTCCACTCAATTAGAGGAATGTACACACCGAATTTCGCGTTTCTAGCCGTTGTCGTTTAATATGTACCATTGTTACCCCTTTTTGCCCCATTTCACCCCCAACGCATAAAAATCGTTTTATGGTGCACGTTTTTGGTATAGGGGGAATGCGCATACCAAATATCAAGTAAGTATAAGCAGACATATTGAAAAAATGTGCTTAATTACTCTAAAATATTAGGGGTAGGTATGGATATTTTTAGTCCTTGTGAGGGAAAATTTTTTCCCTTTGGGCTGTTGTCGTTTGATAGGTACTATTTGCATCCCTTTTTGCCCCATTTCACCCCCTGGTTCACGTTTCTGCTGTAAGACGAATGTACATACCCAATATCAAGTAACTACAAGCGGACATATTGAAAAAACCTGCAAAACTACTCTAAATATTAGGGGTATTTTAAGTCCTTGTGAGGGTGAAAATTTTCCCTTAGGACCGATTTCGCCCAGTTGCAATCCCAACAGATCTACAACTATAAGGCGTATTCATGCAAAATTTGGACGTCCTAGCTCCTTTCGTTTAGATGCTAACGTGCTTTCAACAGACGGACAGACGGACGGACGGACATGGCTAGATCGATCTTAGAATTTTATGACGATCAAGAATATATATACTTTATAGGGTCTCAGGTCGATATTTCAAGGTGTTACAAACGGAATGACAAGTTATAAATACTTAAATATTAAGACTATTTTTGAAATTTCATTACAACTACTATAAGTATCATAACTTCTACATTTATCCATGGAGTTTCTGTAAAAAGGCCTGGTTTTCTTATTTAAGATTCCAGCTAACATAAAACATAATAATCTGTAAAGCTGTTTGTAAAGCAGTTTTTCCCGCAATTTAAACAAAACTTAAAAAATCATAATTTTTTATTTTTTTGCGTGTACAAATATATATTTGAGGGCTTATTAGGGATCTATAAATCGTCTTTCGACTAATCGATTAATCGACTTTTGGGAGGAATAAGTTGAAATCGACTTTACCATTGCCAAAAGTCGAAAAGTCGACTTCTACATCAATGAACTTAAGTTCATTCTACTTTTTTCGCTCTAGAAAACACAGCATTTAACATCTATGCAAAAAGTGGGTAAGATCGGTTCAGATTTAGATATAGCCCCATATCCAATATAAATGGCTCTCGATTTGGTTTTGATTTATTTTATTCGTCTTTTCATTCATTTGCAATGTCGCCTTTTTATTTATTTGCACCAGTCGAAAAGTCGAATTTTCAAAAGTCGAAAAATTGATTTTTCAAAAGTCGTCTTTTCATATATTTACATTTTTCTACAGTTTAATCCAAAGTGGATTACTAATTGTTACGATTAAACAGTTTTCGAAATTTCCTATAATTCGCGCATAGCCATTAATGCTCAAATGTTGGCAATGTTGTGTAGAATTCCTAGTTTCTGGGATGTGCACAGCTAATTTAAAGATTCCAACTTCATCCGTCAGATTGGTACCCTTTTTAATCCTTTTTCCAAATTTTTTACAAAAAGTGAATTTTGCGGTAGGACGTGGCAAACAAAAAATACAAATTGAAAATTTTGGAAAAATTTCACTTTCGCGGCAAATATGGCAAAAATGATTTTCACACATGACATTTTTGTTTTAAGATTTTCTGGCGACCTAGCCAACGGGTCCGACTAAATTTTTGTTTGTGTATTAAGAACCAATCTCGTTTGTAACGTATGTGTAGCCAGTCGCGAAAATCGCTACAATGGTTGAAAAATCCAATATTTGTGGTTGTAATTGCTTATATTTATACTTTCTCTGTTCAGGATTTTGAATTTTTTATGACACAAATATTCCGAATGAAGTCAGCAATCATGTGTCATAAAAATATTTTGGTATTTTCAATATGATAAAAAGTTACGCTGGTTTTTCTAAAGATACTTTTCACAATTTTTGACTTTACAGCAAATATTTATCCTATTTGAGCCTGATAACTTGGAGCCAAAATGTTATTAACGGCGAAATGATGGAATGTGATAGTACGATATGCCCTAAATTTAGAAAAATATGTTAAACAAAATGGTTGTAGCGAATTACAAACTTCGGTTATATGCTTCTCCATTTTTTAACTATTTTATTTATATTATTTTTATGTTCATAGCCAGTTTTGCAGTCACAAACTACAAAAAATTGAAAAATGGCTTCAGAAAATTTTGTCCTCTCCAAATTTATATGACAGATGACATCCAAATCTGAGAATAGTTTGGCATCAAAAACTCATTTTCGAGAAAATGGTTCATAGCCACTTATGAATAGAAGTCCTCGATATATGCATTAGCACCCAGCCAGGGACAAAATGGGGTAAAATGTATAAAATTGGTAACAAGCAAACGTTAGGCTGTGTCGCCGTCCATACAAATGGAAAAACAAATTCCACTCACCCCACAAAAATAAAGTTTGGATTGTTTAACGATGATTTGCAAAATATTTCGATCCTAGATCAAGCAATATGAAATAACCCTAATAATCTTGTTTTTTCCCGTGTCATTTTTTGTGTTACATTTTTTCTCAATTTTTTTTTTCTGAAATATTAGACTCTTGAAAGCACTTTAAATATAAATTTTTATTCGTGTCTTAGAGTAACTTATTGGTCGAATTACTGGACGTTTATAGTATTTTTTGTGGATTTTCACAGTGACTACTGAAAACTTTTTCGTATTTGGTGGTAGTATTTTATAAAAAATAAATAGCTGCAGTTAATGCCTTTCGAATGATGCCTAAATGTTGAACATCGGAATGAAATCGCCGCAGCGCTCATTTTTGTAAAAAGTGTTTGAACATTTTGGATGTGAAACCATCGACTGCATTAAATTATTTCACAAAAATGGATTCAGTGACGTCATTTTTCGTCCGATATTCATCATTTATTCATCATGCGAAAGGTATTGATTCCTCCTATTTATTTTTCATTAGACCTTATGCAAAATGTTTCGAAGAAATATGAGTTTTTAGCTGTCACCTTGAAAACCTACAAAAAATCAATATAAACGCCCAATAATTCTACCAACTAGTTATTCTAAAACAAAAACAAAATTTTTATTTAAAGTGCATCCAAGGGTCTATTAATTCAGAAAAAATGTTGGGCAGAACTGCAACATAAAAAAGTTACGCGGGAAAAAACACGATTTTTAGAGGTGTTTTCAGGAGCGTTTAGCACACAGATGGCTTGCACAGTGACGAAATATTTTGTAGAATATCTTTAAACAATTCAATCTTCATTTCTGGGAGGTGACCGCTGTATTTTATTTTCATGACCCATCCTAATATCCATGTTCTTTTATATGTAGATATTTTTTTCTGCGTTAGAATGTTTTATTGCATTTTAATGAATAAAGAATACATTTTTTGGAGACTGTACTGTTCTGTTTCTATGTGAAAGTGATATTCGCAACATTTGCATTTATTGACCATAAAAGCGACTGTGATTGGACCTATACTTACAAATTGACAGTAGAAATATTAAACGCACATTCGACGAAAATTGGAATTTTAGTAGATAAATTTATCCATAATTTTTATACCCTCCACTATGGTATTTTGTCTTTGTGCATTTGTTTGTAACGCCCAAAAGCTTAGAATCACTTTCTGAGTCGATTTATTATTGTCCGTTCCTAACGAAAATTGGCACAAGTCAGTTTTGGGGGCCAAGGACGAACGCTATTTAATTTGAAGCAAATCGGTTCAGATTTAGATATAGCCCCCATACAAATGTCGCTCCCGATTTGACTTTTTCCGCTCTAGAAACCATACATTTTACTCGATTTGCTTCAAATTTGGTACAGTACCTTATAATTCTACTAGAAAATTTCACTGGTGAAAATGGGGCAAATTGGATTAGAGTTAGATATAGCTCCCATTCCGCTCTCGATTTGATTGATTGAGACCATATATGTTAACCGATTTACTTAAAATTTGACAAAACACCTTTTTTTTGTAGGTAAGCGCGAGAACTTTCACTGTATAATCTTTGCAATCATAATTTTACTTATTGTAATCATTTGAAATTTTTGACATGGCCGAGATGACCAACTTTGGAGGGTCCTAGTGGGTATAGGGGCTACCCACTAGGAATAGGAAAATCTGGAAAATAGCTCTGCTCTAAGAATGTGAAAATTCGAAACAAAACTATTTGGAATCACAGTGCGATTTAAGTCAATAAGTTCAGATATATTTGACCCTGTGGTCGTATGAGTTATTTTGTAATAATTAGTTAATGTAAATCATACGCCACAATAACGCACCTCATGAAAAACTCACAACAAATTGAATGAGTTACCGTACGAATTGTTACCAGCTCCTATTTCTATTTCTGTCAAATCCTGAAATTGAACTGGAAATTTATCGAAATTGAGAATTTATTATACAGGCTGATTGGGGGCAATTAAAATCAACGGCGATACACTGCGTCTATGCCCGAAAGCAACGACCTAATATACTGTTTTATTGGGTAGGATATTTCGCAGAGGATACAATCCCTAAAACCTAAGATCTCTCCGAAGCCTTTGTTAACCATTGTCAGGCTTTACTAAAATGAAGATTTAATCCGTGAAATATTTGTTACGCCATATGTTTCGGCCATTATATTGTTTAATAATTGACGAGAAAACTTTTTCAAAATTTATTCATTTAGAATATGTTCGGTGTAGCTGCGTTTCTCAACCAATCATTTAATGTGCGACTTAATTACGGGGTTTATGGCCCCAAAAGTGTAACACAACTTTCAGCTTTGACTTTCCAGTTGAGGACACTTTAAAATGCTCGCTCAGCACGCTTGTATATATTGCGCCATATAATTCCCCTAAAAACGAAATGTTGGGTGGGAAATAACGTGCACGTTAAATTTTATATCAAACAGCTTTCGCAGAATTTAAACATTTCCATTCATTTCTCGCCTTTGCTATTTTTTTTCAGGCTAATAGAGTGTTTGACAAGCGTTTCATAGTAGTGCCTGCAACAGAGGGCAGGCGGCGAGGGTGAACTGAATGCAAATGCAAACATGGGTGCGGTGAGGGGTGAGGTGAGTGCCGGCAGTTTTGAGATTTCTATCACGGTTCGCTGCAGATGAATGTAAACGGGAAAAACGAGATTTAAACACACCAACGCGCGTTTTTTTTTCAGTTTGTTTAGTGCAATGCTTTTTTTTGTTTTCATCACCGCTCATCGTCATCATCTTATAAATATTTATTCAGAATTTGTTCATTGTTTGATGGGAATTTAAGTTTGCTCAGCATTTTTGCATACTCGGAAGAAGGATAACAATGAAAACGCAATAAATTGTCCTTGATTTTTTCGAGCGTAGTGCCATCCTTTAGAATAGTATGAATAATTGTTGGTAGGGGGCTGGGGTCGTTGGAGAGTTCAAATTATTCATGTTGACACTAAAAGTAGTTGGACAACACTGTTGGGATAAGTTAAATAATGGTTTCTAAATGGTACCTAATTCTTGACAATAGCTGAGGAGTATTTAAATTTTAAAAAACGAGTGCTAACATTTGAAATGTTGTTTACGATAAATTTGAAAATGGGTTAGCTATGCTAGTAGTTGGGGTTCCTCAGTTTTTATTTCATAAATAACACCACTCAACAAAAAATAACAACGAGACCTAAAAAATATTAAAAAGTTATTAATTACATTGTCCAACAGCATTTTTGGAACAGAGTAGCAACACTATAATTTTAAAAGTGCATGTTGAGTTAACCATTTTTGCGGAATAACTTACTACATTTTTATATCCTCCACCTCCAGGATGGGGGTATACTAACTTTGTGATTCCGTTTGTTACACCTTGAAATATCGACCTGGGACTCTATAAAGTATATATATTCGTGATCGTCATAAAATTCTAAGACGATCTGGCCATGTCCGTCCGCCCGTCTGTTGCAAGCACGCTAACATCTAAACGAAAGGAGCTAGGACGTCCAAATTTTGCATTAATACGCCTTATAGTTGTAGATCTGTTGGGATTGCGTTGTTGAGATAAAATTCGTACTTTGTTATGTTGCTTTTACGACAAAAACCACGAATTTTGCAACTTTAGGTTAAAAGCGCGAAACCCATCAATCAATTTAAGCAAAAACTTCTTAAAAATGACATACGTTTTTTGCATAGATTTTCTACAAATAGGCATTCCTTTCTTCGTTACAATACAATATTCCATTATGAAATTCTAAAGGTTCTTTTCTTCGCACTATCGTGATTTAAACTTCTATATTTATCCATATATCCTTTTTAAATAGGCGTTGATTTCTTCGTTCTGATATTAGCTTCTAAAAATAAAACAATTGCAAAACAAATGCCGGCTCGTTCTGTAATTCGATCACCCCTATTTAATTGAAAATTTTGAAAAAAGGGAATGAACAATTTTAATAAATTTTCTTTTATTTTTTGGCAAGTAGTTCAATATTCCTTAATATTAGCCAATGTTCCCATAATTTCATATTATTATCCCATACAATTATTTTTTGAGAGTATGCATTCTCAAAATTTATAATATGGATGAATTTAATATTTTTTTGCAATTACAGTTTTTCATGTGAGGCATATTTCACCAGACATCTTGAATATCATAATCCTTCCAAAGAATGGTAAGGCTATACCTTATATACTTTGACATACTAAAGAAGCACAATAAAGAGGTTCATGCTCCAAAAGTGCCCGAACAGTGCAAATAGTACACTGGAGCCCCGATTAGCGTCGTTAATGAGGACCGGAGAAATGCGAAGCAAATCGAATTGCTTTTTTGGTATAAATTTTGATTGGGTCAAAAATTTAAATATTCAATAACAAAATATTTATTTGTAATTGACAAGCCATTTCAACAAATATTTATAATTATTATAAAAAAAATATGTTGAGATATTTTCGTCTTATAAATCAAAATCAACAATACTTGTATCGACTTGATTAAGTGATCTTGAGGCTTTGTCAACAAAATTGTGTAAGGTTTGTTGAATATTCATAGATTTCTTTTGTGCAATTTTGCATTCTCAACCGATGCTGCTACGCCTGAGCTACGATTTTCGTCGGGATTATTATCAAATATGCCAAATATGCCATTGCCTGTGAAATCAATTGCATAGCTTTGGAAATATTGGTAGTTGCCAATTTTTTGTCTTCTATTGCAACATCAGTTATTATAATATCTTCCTCTAACGCATGTTGAACATCAGTGGCTAATAAACTTTCATTATCAAGCTTCTCTTCGTGTGATAACAACAGTTCATTAATGCCATCTTCCTCCATTCCATCGAAGTCCGCTTCTCTGGCTAAATCAATCAACACTCTACAAACATTTTGAACGTCATTAACACCATCTACATCTCTATTAATGAATTCTGGCCATAATTGCCGCCAACTTCCTTTCATAGAAGATGCTCTAACTTCTTTCCAAGATAAATTTATGTTTGCAATAACCATAATTATGTTATGATTTTTCCAAAAGTATTTCATGGATAGTTTATCATTTCTGCCGGTTGATTCAAGAAGTTGACGAAAAGTCCGCCGTAGGTAATACATTTTAAAGTTGGATATGACGCCTTGATCCATAGGTTGTATTAGGGATGTTGTGTTAGGCGGCATAAAAACAACTTTTACATGATCGGACAAGTCATCTGAAAAAATTGGATGTCCTAGTTCATTATCGACTAACAAAAGCATTGTTTATTCTGGAACAGCACAATTTTCCAAACAATCTTTAAACAAGGTTGCAATCATCATGTGGCAATTTCAGCAAATTGGGTTATGTTAGAATTGTCTCTGTTGCATTTTTTGCTGTTGTTAGTGGTAACCCAAGTGTTCTTCCTATGTCAACAGCTTTTTCTCCTGATTTTTAAATCGTTTTTATATATCCAACTTTAGTTCAAAACTAATGGATTTTATTTTGTTTTCTTAAGGTATTTTATTGACTCAACCACAGCACTTCTTACTGAGAACCAAATTCTTACTTCCTAACACGCAACTATGCTTAGAATAACTGATCTAACAGAATAAAATGGCAATCCCCTATTTACACGCAAATTGAAAAACTCATATGTGATTGTCTTCAGTGAAAATATGCAATCGTATGTTGCGACGCAAATCGGAATCAAAACGACGCAAATCGGGTTGAGCCCAATTTTAAAAAGCGACGCAAATCGAAACGACGCAAAACGGGGCTGTAGTGTATTGTAATCGGAGGACAGTGCAAATTCATGTCCTAAATATACATGTGTGTGACGACGATCATCGTTGAGCGATTTGTGGCTTTGTGTCATACATAGGGTTTGGGGCTTCCCGGACTTTTTTCATTTCCCGGGGAAACGGGAATGAAAAATTTCATTCCCGGGAATCCCGGGAAAAAGTAATTTATTTATAGGTATGTTCAACATGGTTTAAAATATCAACATTTAATAACTGGTGTGTTTTTTTTCAATACTGTCATATTACAAATTAAAAACGAATGTTATTGTCAAAATATTTTACAAATTATTTTTTCATTTTACAAATATTTTACTCTACACCTTTTCAAGATTATATTCGGAACATACAAATTTATATTGAGAGATGTAAATTCATATTAGGGACATATAAATTCATAATGGGTAATGTAAAGTTATAATAGGAACATGTTAATTCATAATGAGATATATAAATCATAATTCATTGAGAACAATTAATTCATAATAGAAACATACCAATTCATAATGAAATATACAAGTTTGTAATCAGAAAATCCATATTCATAATCAGCAAATACGTTTTCATATTCAGAAAATATGAATTCATAATGAGAAAATATAAAATCATATTGAGAAAATGTAAATTTATAATCAGAACATTGATAAAATATGTGTTTCTACGAAAATATCCATAGAAAAACGTACATACATAGCTTCGATTATAAATTTTAGAGTTCCTGATTATGAATTTATATTTTATGAATATATATTCTTGAATAAGAATTTATATTTTCACATTATCAATTTGGATTTTCTCATTTTGTATTTATATATTTCATTATCAATTTGTATGTTCTTATTATGAATTTATATTTCTCAATATGAATTTACATTTCACATTACGAATTTACAGTGCTGATTATGAATTATCATGCTCCTATAATGAATTTACATTTCCTGTTATGAATTTACATCTCATCGTGAACTTACAGATTCCGATTATAAATTACATTTTCTCATTATAAACTTGATAAGTTGTTGACTAATCGTCAGAATTGGACATTTATATCGCAGGTAGAAGTGACTGGCACATACACTAGATTCAAAATTGAAAACGATTAAGGAAACAAATAACTCATATGACGGAGAATGTTATGACGCATTTAATTTAGAATATTCATTCGTCTGGAGACAAAAATATTTTATAGAAACAGGGTGGAATATTCTAAACTGTAAAAACAATAGAAACATAAAAAATTAATATTAATTTAATAAATTCATAAAAATATTGAAATAGTTCAGTCATTAAATTTTACAAAGGGCCATTTAAATACATCGTAACATATATTTATATTCCTATTAGATTTCTCTTGAAAGTTTCCAGGCGAACAATTTTTATTGTATTCCTATTTTTAGACATTTCTTTCTGGCTACATATGTTCTTGAAGAAGATATTCACCTCGATTCTTCTAGGAAAACAAGAAAATTTACATTATGTAAGCCATAGTATTGTCGGAATGATATTTTTATTTCACAATAAAGATCCTGCAAATAGCCTCACAGAAAGTTTCTATTCCCCTAGCTGGGTTTTGCATAAAATGGCTATTTAGCGAATTTAAAAAGTTTTGTTTGCAGTAATATAATATAAACAAATACTCAACAAATACTTATTATTGTCAGTAATGTAAATACATATATGAATTTGAAATACATCTAAAAATTCCAATACATAATAAATAAATTATTTTTTTAATATTTCCCGTATTCCCGGGAAATTGAAAAATTTTTCCCGGGAATTCCCGAAAAAATTTGGACGGGAAACGATTCGGGAATTCCCGGACCCCAAACCCTAGTCATACACAAGAGCGTTTTTTATAGGAACACATGGCGACGCATACTGGAATTGATTTATATAAATGCAAATCGAAATACAATCATTCAACATACTATAGAAGTCATCATTTAGTGGGACAGTAGTAGGTTGTCTAAGTCGACAGTTATATTTTTTTGTAATTTTAAGTGGGTTGTCTATTTTGGTAGTAAGATTTGGCGTAGTTAGAACTCCGTCAAATCTCGGCGGCGTGGTTGAAGTCGATATGAGCCGATGAAATCGGCGGCGTAATTGAAGTCGATGTGAGCCGATGAAATCGGCGGCGGCGCGGCTCGTGAAGAAACATGTGGCGGCGGCGGCTTGTCGGCTTAAAATCGGTCGGCTTGTATCTCTGACCCGGAGGCCTTCCATCGACGTTCCATCTTCCTTTTAACATTGCGTGATATTGGGAGGTAAGGCCTTCCACGCTCGCTTCCTACAGGAAGGCCTTCTAGTAGGCCTTCCTAGATAAGGCATAATGCATGTCGGAAAAAAGCAGGCCTTCCAGAAGATCTGGTAAAGAAGAAGTGATGAAGGCATTTGAGGCACAGGCCTGCTATAAGGCCTTCATGAAGAAGGCAGACATGTCCGAAAAAATCAGGCCTTCCAGAAGGGCTTAATATGAAGGCCTGTTTAAGGTCTGAAGCCACAGGCACATTAGATGGCCTTCCAAAATGAATGCATAATGCATGACGAAAAAAAAGAACAGGCCTTATAGAATGGCTTAAAAGAAGGCTTGTTAAAAGTTTTCGAGGTTGTTTTGCAACACAGTTGAAAATGCTAAAAATGATAACAATATAAGCTTCTTTTAAAAAAATTTATTTTTTATTTTGATTTATCTTTAGTATAATATAAATAATATAAAGTTAAAATAAAATAGTAAAAACTCCAGAGGTAGAAACTACAAGCGAACGACAACAGAAACTGATAAAAACTGATAGCGTTTTATGAAATCTGTTTTTGTTTTAACTTGTTCTTTTGTTTTAGTCCCCCTCACGAAGCACGTAGAGAGGCAATGTAGGGTTGCCAGAACTGTGGATGTGACCCAGTCGTTGCTTTAAAAAACGTTTTTACTTACACCTATTTTACTTTAGTGCGCTTTTGCTATAACTTCTCAGAATTATGTGAATTGAACAATTCACAATTTAACATTTCACATATACATGTACGTTATGCAAAGCATCTCACACAATGACTTTCATGTGA